>JAMKCH010001111.1:0-31711 GCA_023653785.1 Ophioderma brevispina | reverse complement strand
GCTATATATGTCTACAGTATTAATTCTACTAGGTCCGTGATTCATACATGTATCTGTCAAGTTCCTGTTAAACAGAAAACTAATGTGCTATTTAAAGAGTACAGTTGTGGTTTGTGTGATATTGGCGGCAGTGATTGGTGGGACTTTGTGATGATCACACAGTAGTGGATCATGCGTCATGTGCTCGCAAAGATATCGCTCAAAAGTGGAGTGACTTGTGTTTGTTAACTCCATAAAACAGGGCATTATGGGTAATGCCTCTTCAAAACATTTGCATGGTGTGCATTATTAGGTTTTTAGAACTAGGGCTAGTCACTCACAAACTAACCAAGTTGACAGATTGGGTATATATGTTAATGAAACAGCAGGTTTTTTTAATAAATAATTACACAATCTTTAATAGAACAAGAATGGACATGAATTTTCTTATTTTATTTGGAAAATGAATAGGATATGACCCTTAAAAAACAGAGGCTAATATGAAATGTTCAATTACGGACTAGTAAATAGGGCATGTAATTTTACAAGAATTAACATTTGTGGAAAATTCATAATACTATATAGTTACTTGTTTGCTTATGGTAATGATAATTATTGAACACCAATTTTCCAAAAGGATAAAACTAGTAGGAAAATGGCAGATGAGGTGTGAATAAAAGAATTGTTTTTAAAAAAAAACTTCATGAAAAGTTAATATTTTTACCAAAATATTGTTGTAGAATTTTGTGAAGGAACTCCGATCCTAAATCCTTTCATCAGCTCAGCCACATCTATTAGTATGGAAAAAAATATTCCACATTTCTTTTGTATTTTTTTTGCAGGCAAATGGTCTTAAGAAGAGAAAGCACAGACCCTGGGAACACATAACAATGACATGACATCAGGTATGTTGTAACATTTGTAAATTATCATTTTCCTCTTGCAGAGATCAGCAATGTGTTGTGTTAAAGGCACTATCAGTGATTTGCTAAATCAGAAATCTAAAAATCAGCTTTTAATCCATCAATTCATTGAATTGGTGGATTATTGCCATCGAGAGCGGCTTGTTTTAATATGTCGGCTCTTATTTGCGAATCTAGTCGGCCGTTTTATGTCCGTTTTCGCCGAAAAGCGCAAAATGTTCTGAGCTAATGGGCCTTCGCCCGTAGTTTTTTTTTCGGAATTTTAGTGACGGAGTCAGTTTGGGTAACTTTTGTATCTTTTGTCAAGTTTTGGACATATTTGATGCCGGGTGTCGTCTTTTTCTGAATGCCTATTGGTGGGGGGGCTATGTGTGAACTTTTAACCGGTTCTAGTGGGGTTCTTTCTTCGGGCGACGAAAATGAAATGGTGATAGTGTTACCATATCTACCAAGGGCTTACAGGGACTGAGGTCAAACACAAGGGCGAGTTCATTTGACTTGAGTCGATTTAGTGTAAACAAATTTCCTGGAGGAAGGTAGCCCGACTATATAGAGATTACACAAAGGAAAAAAGTGTTGTACTTGAGATCAAACTTAAGTTATAACTCGGGGTATTTTTGCAACCAAGTCTCAAAGAATTTTCAGCCAAAAGTATATTTTGCCTACTTTAGTGACGCAAAAACTTAAAAAATATTAAGTCCGTACTTAGCAAATTTGTATCGTGGTATTGTCCTTTGCAGAAGGCAAGCCTTTTTTCCCATTATGGCATTTATACGACTATGCATGGTTTATGGTATGGGATGGAAGAAAAGTTGGGTTTGTTGGTTGTTGGTTTCGACGGCAAAGGTTAGAATTTTTAGTTGTGTATTGGTCTATATTTTGGAGGTTGTGAGAAACAATTGTGGTGTACGCTGAGAAACCATATCTGGTTATCATTATTAAGTTCTTGTTGACTGTTTTCGATACAATGGACATTGCTGCACAATGTTACCATGCCCAGCAGGGCTGTTCCTCGACACGAGTAACACTCGTTGACGTTTTAAGGCACCTTGAACTGTTGAAAACCAGTTCTGGAATTATAAGTGGTCCTTGAAAGTGAGGCACTTTATATATTAGGTTTTTAGATTAAATATTCGATCCTATAAATATGATAAACAAAGAGGGCATTTCAATTGGACAGCGGTGGCATACTTCGGAATATTTTAAATAACCCTTACATGGGATACCATATTCTATTTGCGAGTTGGACGACAAAGCTGCCTACTTTACAGGATTGAGATATTTGTGTCGACGGTGCCTCACTACATGATAGGCCTAACATTCACTTTACTTTTAATATCCCGCTTCGTTGAAAAGCGGAAATGTTGAAATAAGTAGGCGGTAATTTAGCATATCTATACTAAGTGGAAATCTTGGAACACATCTGCCAGAAATTATTACATTTTGACTAGGAATATCCTAAAATGTTCAACAAGAGTCAGCGAATTTGTCAATAATAATACTCTTTTTGATAGCGGATTCATATTCCCTCAAGTGGCCTGAAACATACATAAGACAAGTAATGCGAATTTAAAAAAAAAACTGTAAAACCCGACAATGGCTCTGCTACCAGTATGTCATGACCCCTCTATATCATTATTTTGTGTGCAACCAAGCGTCAATGATGCTGTAAAAGAGATGCATATACGATGTTATCTGGCTTGCTGCATTACAGATCACTGTAAGGCATGCCGTGTAACCTGAGTGGAAATGTTAACCTTTGGTGTACATTTGCCGATACCTTCGCACCGTAGTAAAAGAACAAATGACTCAGTCTCATATTGAGATATATAGAATGGCTCTAATGACCCTATATGGCCTTTGACCCCATTTGTCAATCTACATAATAAACACTTCTGAAACTAAAATGCTATGACAAAAACTAAAGGAACCACTGTCCAGGACTCTTACTGGTGTGCGCAGAATGACCTGTGATGACCCATGGGCCCTTTTGACCTCTAATGGCCCTATGTGACCTTTGACCCATTTGGTCAAAATCTATATACTAAAAAAACTCAACTTGTGGGCTGGTGGGTTTTCCGGATATGTTTCACCGTCCTTTTACATCAGCTATGAATTTTGGTGTGGTAGAGCTCCGACGTACGAAGTTTGTGGTCACGATTTGGGGGTTCATTTTTGGGTCAAAGGTCACCGGGTGTTGTCGGGTAACTGGCGTGCTTTGCTAGGATATGAGTTTTGGTTGGTGAGTAGAGTGTCGGCGTATGAGTTTTATGGTCACATTTGTGAGGGGTCATTTTAGGGCAAGGATCATCAGGGGTCAGTGAAAATGATGGTGTGTTGAGATAAAATTAAAACGGATAACCAATTAAGAACAAAATAAGTAAAATCTAGGCAAAAAAGATAATATCGTCTTTGGTTTTGACATAGTTTTCGGGATGGACCAGCAGCAGACAATATTTTTTATATTTAACCATTTAACTGTAGGGGCTATGCTGTGGTTTAAATGTTAACAAATTAACTCTATTGGTGCAAAGGGATAGGACTACAAGATAGTGAACGGTTTGATTTGCTGTTGCTTTTTGAAGATTGTCATCATTTGCTATTAGTTTTTTTGTTTTTGTGGCAATAGGTTAGGTTATAATTTTTTTAGTGCCTGGTTGTGCACTTTGTTCCCACTGACAGATCCTAAACGGGGTCTGTCAGACGGCGGAGCCCTGTTCATTTTGGGGAAAGCTTTATTTTTTTAAGAGCTCTATCTCAGGTGCGTTCATATGTTTGTAGAAGGCTCCGTTTTTAAGTTAGGAGCCTTAAAGTTGACGTTTAATTCGACTTCTCAATTTCAGTAATTTTTTTTTAAATCTTCATATGTACTTAGTTCCTACTGACAGTTCCTTAAGGGAAGAGCTGCACCAAAAACTACCATATAGTACTACGTATCTAATTGTTGTTTAAAATAAAAGAGCAAAGTTTTTTGATCCAATGTTTTTTCCCCACTCAAATCAGACCTTCCGTTCCAAAAGTTATAGCCAAATCAAATGCGACGTGTCAACCGATTACCAAATTTGGCGGAATAATGGGTTTTTTTTTATGGTGGTTATGTTTTCCAGCTGTGAAATATACATGTATTTTATTGTTTTTTCCCCAAGGCGGAGATTATGTCAAATATTTCTTTAAAAAAATCATATCTCGAAAAGTAATATATGGCTATCATTGTGAATAAGTGACATTAATTATAATAATAATTCAAATGCTTGCTAACTGTTATATGTCAGGACGTTATCATACGACCTAATTTGCATAATAATAAAATAGGTTTCTATACTAAAAATGCTTTATTTCAAAAGTTCGCTTTTACCGCTTTAAAAATGTCAGCATTCTAAGGGATTTGGCTCAAATGTTCACAGAAGGTGTATTTTTTTTTTTGTAATTTGTAAAAAAAAGTATGGAGGGGAATTTTTTTTTTTAAAACTTTGTCTCAAATTTTTTTTTTGAGGGTCATTTTGGGTGTCAAAAAAATTGATTTTTTTTTTTTTGCAATTTTTGGCTTTTTTTTGCTTTTTTGAAAAAAACAAAAAACTAAAAACTAACTCCATTTACTTTTTTAAGTTTATCTTTTATCTTTCATTTAAAAAAAAAAAAGGGCTTCAGCATTTATACTTTTGGAGATTAACTCTGTTGGAATCCGACACCTAAAATCCAAGATGGACCGCCAATTATTAACTATGCAAATTAGGTGATTTTTTGTTTTTTTGGTTCACCCAAGTATATAGGAACCAAATATGACGTTCATACATCTTCAATAAAAAAAATCAATTTTTGGTGACAGATCTTCCCTAAATGGGAGCTGTCTCATAGGCGGGAGCCTGTCAATTTTTTTCAGGGGACAGCTTTATTTAAAGAGTCTATCTATGATGCAGTTCATAACTTTGTAGGTGGCTCCGTTTTCAAGTTACAAACCTTTAAGTTGACTTTTACTTCAACCTTTTTCATTCATTCTTTTAAAAAAAAGTTCCTACTGACAGTTCTCATAAATGTGGAAGCTTCAATTGATCTTTAAGACATATCCATTGGCTGTATCCCTCTTGAGGAGGTATTACACTGAAATGCCTCGCTATTTTTTTATCTCCTGATTCTAATCAATCTCCAATTCCAAGATCAAATCCTCCCCGATTCCAAAATCTCCATGTTGGCAGCTCTGCAATGGTCCCATCCAGTGTCGTTTTCGGGTAACTTAACCGTGCTTGGACGTAGGGATATGAGTTTTGGTATGGTGGTAGAGTATCGCCGTCAGTTTTGTGTCATGTTTTCGATGGGTCATTTTTGGTGTCAAAGGTCATCCAGGGTCGTTATCGGGTAAGTTTGCTGTGCTTTGACGTATGGATATGATTTTTTGGTATGGTGGTAGAGTTTGCCGTACAAGTTTTTGTGTTCATGTTTTTCGAGTGGTCATTGGGGGCAAAGGTCATCAGGGGTCCTTATCGGGTAACTTGGCTCTGCTTTGACGTATGGATCTGAGTTGTGATATGGGGGGGGGGGGGGGGGGGTGGTAGAGTTTTGCCGTACCACTTTTTGTGGTCACTTTTCGGGGGTCATTTTGGGGTCAGAATCATGTAGGGGTCATTATTGGGTAACTTGGCTGTGTTTTCATACCCATGCTTTGACGTATGGATATGAAGCACCCAGGGTGCAAATTAGGTCGAATACAATACCTTGGTTTCTGTTCTGAAAACATTCCAGTATACTCATCTAATGGGTATACTCAGCTAGCGAAGACCCACGCGCAGCACAGGCTCCACACTAGTATACAATTTCTGCAAATAAGTTACAGTGACCACCAAACATGCTCAAAGGAACTTGTAGGACTCATATAGGTAGTACAGTTTGACTTCTAATGACCTAAATGACCTTTGCCCCACGTTCACACCTTTGCACATCTATATATTTATACCGGTGGTCTGTCTGTCACTGTGTCTGTCTGTCTGACTGCATATGTTCTCTGAGACCGAGGATTGCACCTTCCTGCAACTTGGTGGGTGGGTGCCCCTTGATCTTACGAAGACCGAGTCTGTATTGGTTAGTGGATCAAAGGTCATCAGGGGTCATTCAAAGTCAAAGGAGCTCCAATGGGGTAAACTTTGGTGTATTCAGGCGAAACTCGGTGGGCGGGGTCGATTGTTGATGATGAAAATTTTAAAGGTCATGGCAAGGTCATCAGGGGTCATTCAAGGTCAAAGGAACCACCAAAACCCGAGGGTCATTCAAGCCAGGTGATCGCAAAACACAGGTGATAGCCAAATCCGAGGATCGCCTAGTAAAATACTATTAAAGAAACCACCGGTCCAGAACTCTTATGGTATGTACAGAATGACCTCTTATGGCCCATATGCCCTTTTGACCTCCAATGACCCTACTTGACCTTTGACCCCAAAATATCTAAACATTCTTCCAAATTAAGTTGTATAGCCACCAAACTTGCTCAAGATAACCACTGGCCAAGACCCGTGGGCTATATGTCAATTGACCTGTAATGACCCTACATGACCTATGACCCCACAACTACACATTCCCTAACCATCCCAATTGATGGATTACTGCATCATTGATGCACTCGTTGTATGTATGTAACAAGTACAGGTATCCTAACATACCCTACAAATGAATACACCAGAAGCAGCCTAATAAGGACAAATCGGAAATTTTAGTCATTACTGTCCGTACGGACACTTACTACAACACGAACGGAGAATAATATCTTGGAACACTGCCGTTTCCTTCCTTTTCTGTCAATTCAGTTTGAAAAAGTAACTTACGAGAATTCTACAGGCTTATCCTTCACTTCAAAGCTATTTCTTCAAATTTCAAATATTTTTATTCTTTTTAATAAATCACTGATAGTGTCTTTAATCTTAAACTATTCTTATTCAATTTTTTCTTCAGTTTGTTAGAATTGGCTTCTGCTTGTCTACTCAGTAGGTAGTAGGCAACAAGATTCGACCTTTGACAACGATTTAGGGAAATTGATAGTGGGGTGGGGGCTAGGTAGGAGGGAAATTGACACGGTAGTGGACGGAATTGAAAGGTTATTTGCAAATTGAAACAAGTTCAATGAAATAAAAGCGATGTTCTGCATGTGGTTGGAACATTGAAAGTGAATGGGTTAGAGGGAAAATTGAATGCGTGTGATGTGGCTGGTGTGAGCTGTTAGTGGGTAACCAATAGGAAATTTGAATCAATCCCACAATGCTTTGCACTTTCTCATACTTAGTGTTCATGGCTCATTTGCTAATAGCCTCATCTTCAGAACCCTAGATTTTACCATTTAAGTGTTCACAATTTTGGTGTCTGAATATAGTTCTCATTTTTCTCATTTTATCCAGCAAAATCTTACGGCTGAATGTTTGGTTTAGATGTTATGAGTGAAAATCTGCCCAATTTTGGTCGACCAGTATTACTTTCACATAGTACTCTGTGCAGCTTACAAAATTGCATTTACAGCTCTTGTATCAAAACAGATTGAAATATTGACACATAACTACAGATGGGGTTTTGAGGTCAAGGTCATTCAAGAGGGGGGGGACTCTATGTAAATGGGGTAATTCTTCTTTAACAATGTAGCTATCAGTACTTTGGAATAAATATCAAGCCCTTAAATTGAACTTTAAGTATCTCAAAACCTTAACCAAGTGATTCCTAGGCTATCATTTTTGATTTTTACTGTGTATGCTGAAAATTATAGGTGCTTTATTCAGACACATCCGGAAAATTATGGATCTTTAAAGTCAATGGAATGGAGAAGGCTCTGAGTGGAGTAAAAGAGTATGTGAAGATCCATTTTCGAAATTAAGTTGCATTGTGGGATTGGTCTTGTACCTCCTCAGAAATAACTTGTAGAATTGGACAATGGTAGACATATATACATGTAGTTAATTCCATTTTGGAGGCCTTTGTGGAGATACCGCCTGGAAACAAATGACATGGCATGAGTGAAAGAAAAATTGGTGACACAGCTTGCATGCAGTCATAGTTCACCACATGAAATTATTTTTTAAAACTATGCACACAAACTCGAAAATTAATGTTGCTGAAAAATATTTCATGGCTTTTAGATCCTTTTGAAGCAGTCCCGTCATTTGCCAAACTTACAGGTACTCATGTGTAGGATCATGAATAAAGGGTGTTTTCTACAAAAACTTACTTTTTTTGTGAAATCTCAAAAGGGGTGCTTTTTCATTGGAAAGTTAATGCTGTTCTGAAAAGGGGTAGTCACAGAAAATTTCTGTTATTAAAGCCAATTTGTATCAGGGATGCATGATTTCCTTGTGGATTTTCATACAAATATTGACAATGCATGCTCTTACCAATAAAGCTATCGAGTCAGGGTTGGTAGAGGAGTGATAGATATCATCTATAAGTGTTAGGTCCGAAAGGTGTTCATTGCTTTCCTAGCGGATAGCATCAGAATGGTATATTTACATCACGATTTATATTTGTTTTGAAATTTTTAACTACTTAATAAGAGTGCCGTGGTAAGAGCACCATGCTATTAATATGGAGGTTGCTGGTTCGAGTCCGGCCAAGGGCACATGGGTTTTTTCATGACTTGCATGTACTGGCCATCTCCAAGGAAACATTTATACATATTCCTTGTCTACCTGGAGAACTAATTAGTTATATCATAACACAAAAGATTTCGTAAAATGAACAATTTGTGCAATTCCCCCAAAACTCAAAAATTCTGTACATTCGGTTGTAGCATAAACAAATACCTCCAGTTACTGGCACAATTCTGCAGTATTTTAAAATTTATAATTATCTCTAAATAAGTTTGAGAAATTGATTTCATCAGGTAATACTGCATAATTAGTAGTCAGTGTGTTCCTTACAAAGGCCAAAATCATAAATAATGATGAGAAGGATAAGCTTGATTGAATCAAACATCTGTTTTGATATAATATTTTATTGATGGGGAGTATTTATTGTCAACATGGTTAATAATATAATAGGGTGAATAGAAATATTACATGTTATTATGATGAAGCTCCAAATGGGATTAATAATTGGAAAATGGCTGCTTTATTTGAGGTCACTTTAATTTTTCATATCACTGGCCCCATATTGTCTGATTCTGACAGATTTTGCCTGCCATACAAATAATGGTATGGGATGGGAAGAACAGTAATGCTATGCAAATTGAAAAACTACTTCCTGAGGATAATGCTGATATAAAATGAACTTGAAATCATAACAATGAGAGAAAAAATGTTTAGAGACGTCCATTTGCAATGATGATAAAGTGTACTGGCCTATATAATTATGGTCAGATTGTAAGGATGTCGTGTTGTCTGATAGATTTGTAATCCCGCCTCCCCATAATAGGTAAAAATGTCAAGTTTTTGACTGGATTCCAAAAGTGGATTGCACCTGAAAATGGTTTGTTTTATCCTTCAACATCCAGTAATTATATACTTCATTAGTTGATTCATGTCAATCTCTCGGGAGGGAGTGAAGGAATAAGGGAAGAGGGGAGAGAGTAAAGTCGGAAACTCTGGTTGGTCTCAAACCAGGGGCCCTTCGGGCCCCTCGCCCATGACCAGGGATATCATGCTATGGTGGTATTGCTGGCCTGGCCAGCAATTTTTTGCCCATTTGTGTCTTGATGTCTTTGATGACGTCATAGCTGTATCCAGGACTTGGTGCATTTTTCTCACTCAGTGCATTTTTTTTTCTTTTGCTGTTTGGTGGCGTTAGGGTTAGAAGAGGTTTATGTGATCAGAAGAAATCCTACTTTCCGACTCCGAAGCCGTAAATAGTAGAATAGTCTACTATTTACAGCTTGTGCACTGTGCATGCGTGTAACGCCCTGCCAAGAATTACTACACTTTGTTTCTTCGCTGTTGTCTAAAAAGTGACCATGATTGAATCTTTACAAGCTTTTACAGACGAAATTTTGCTAAGAATTAGAAATTTATTTATGAAGTATATAAAACATATACTGCCTTTTATTTGAGTCTCTAGTTAAATATAACGGCCCTCAGTGACTGCAACAGTATTATTTTGCTTCGAGACTGTGCCCCTCAGCAAAATAGCACTATTGCACTCACCTTGGGCCCATAGTTTTAACTAGAGCCTCTCATGGCAGTATATACTATTCCCACTTTTATATTTTTTAAAACTTGATGCCATATTTTACTGGAATTTTGGAATCCATGTAGGAGGAACCCCTCCCCCTTGGTTTATTATCATGTAGCAAAGCAAATGACCTGTACTATAGAGTCAAGTTTGTTACCAGTATTGTAGTAAATGGTAGTTGTCTGTTTCTGCTCTTTAATTTCTCTGCTTTTATCCTTTTTTCTTTTTAAATCAATGACCTGTGTACAGCATAATGGAAATACTGAATGAAGTTTTGGGTGAGGGAGAGTCATTGTGAGGTTAGGTTGTGCAAAGGTCATTGATTTACAAAGTGCAAAAGGTTTAGTTTCACTATTTATTAAGGGATTCTGTGGTATGATACAATATTTAGAAATAATAAAACCCATATTTCATCCGGTTGTTTTTTCATAGTATTTGAACCCAATTCTGATGTGTGGGTTGGGTGCAATGACATTTTAAAATGTGTGTCAGGTGGAAGGTGGACTATAGTATCAAAGTAGGATACCAACGGTTTAGATTGTTTTTAAAGGGGTGGGGCCACTTATGGAACTCTATCTAATAACTGAATGAGATATTTCTTTGAAGTTTATCTATATCTTGAAATGAGGCTTTTAACGATTATTTTCATAACTCTTACCATGGGACTTCTACTTTCATTTCTTTTCATATTTTGAAAGTTATTAAAAAAAACATTGTTAATGGGTCATCCCCAACTAAGAGCTTGAAAAAACAAGATCAGCACCTTGTTCTTATCTATATAAAGTTGATGCTTATTACAAAGAAAAAAAAACCAAAAACAAAACAAATACCATCACTGGATATTTATTAATCTTTCCCTGGAGATGGCCAGCGCACACAAGTGTTGAAAAAACCCATATGCACTTGGCCGGACTCGAACCGGCGACCTCGCGTATTACTAGTGACGTCGCTCTAACCAACGGAGCCACAAGACTGGGTTGGTAAAGGCAATAGATAGCACTATATGTGGTTCAGTTCGAAAACAATTACCATCACTGTCCTGGATGCAACCGGGTTCTGGTTCTGGTTGTTCTACTCTGCATGCAGGAAATCCTTTTTTTTCTTCTTCACTAAATTAATCCAAAAACCCTGAATTTTATATCAATTACTCTTTTTGAAACTGGCTGAAATACTAAACTTGAGTTGAAATACAAACAGTGGAAGAAGTTTATTCTTTTAAAAGCCTGACTTGCCAATTCGCCTCCATAGTCTATCCACACAAGGTGTACTTAGAGGGTAGCTCACAACAAAAGCAGGTTTAAGCATAATGAGAATACTTGATTAAAATACTCGTTGCACACATACGATGTCCCTGGAGAAAAACCTTGAATGCAAGTTTTGTGATAACATGGGGCACTGACTTCCCTAATGATCAAGTACCTAAATTATTTGAATTGTTGTTCTTGTATTTATCTTTTTTGAATGGATAATTGCATAAAAAATACAGACAAGTTTCTTTCTGTTGGACTGGTCGAATTTAAAGACTTATGATATTCTATGTTGACTGTGATTGATTTGTGAAGAGCTTTGCAGGTGAATATCGAGCCATGAAAACTGCATGTCTGCTCTTCCAGGGATTACCATTTAAGTTGTTGAATCATGGTAGAGACCCCAGAATCTAGTTTCTCAAGACAAACCTGGCAGTTTTGCTTTGAACTGCTTCAAATTGGTCTTTCTGGTCCTGATGGTATGGATCCCAGACTTAGGAGCAGACCTCAAGATTTGTTCAAAGAAGGGATTTGTATGCAATTACTTTGATGTTTGATATGCTACTATGGGCTATGGCGATGTCAATGAAGGACTCCCAGAGGTCCTATTTGCCTTGGAGGAGATGCTATTGACATGGAGGTTGCAGTTGAGTTTTAAAGTAATTTCAATGCCCAGGTATGTGTGGCAGTCGACTGTCTCCATTGCTGAATCCTGCAGAGTGTAGGAATGGCAAACAGGAATTCTTTTATTGGTGATATTCATCAGTAATAAACATTTGCTGCTGTTGAACTTCATCTGCCAGCAATTTTCCCAATGACAAAAGTGTGTCCAGGTCTTTTTAAGTGGTCAGATTTGGAGCAAATTTGTTACTACATGACAAAATCATTGGCCATCAGATGAACAGTAGATGATTTTCTTGAAGATCCTTAATATATAATAAAAAGGGATGTGGGCCCAGAAAAGTCTCCTGTGGGACTCCCGATGCCACTTAAATTTGTCGAGAAGAGCTACCATCTTCTGGTAAGGATTGAAGCTAACCAAGAATATATAGGGCCTCAGACTCCATAGTGATGAGTTTATTTGAAAGCCTTTGGTGTGGTACACAGTCAAATGCTTTGCTGAAATCCATTAGGATCATATCTGCTTGTCCCTAAGAATCAAGACTCTTGGCCATGTCGTCAACAATAATAGCAAACTATTTCACAAGCGCGGCCATTCCTAACCCAATGTTGATGGTTTGTCAAGATCTCATGTTTCTCTTCAGGTGGGCCAACTAGTCCTTTGGTACATCTCCAGTATCAAGGGATTTTTGAAAAAGGAAAAAAATGCCAGACAGGGGCAATTGCAAAGGAACATTTCTTAAAAATCCTTGCTGGAATTCCATCCAGACCGCTGCTTTATTTGTCCCCGCCGAACGAAGTTCGGGAGGGGACTATAAAATGGGCTCCGTCCGTATGTCCGTGATAAAAATGTTAACCCTGGAACATTTGGTCATATATTTTTTTCTGGATGAGCTAGAGTAGCCAAACTTTGGTATATTGTAGGAGGGGATACCCCCTACTCACCATGTAATTCATTCCCCTAGGGTCCTCCCCTGGGTCTGTCAGGGGGTAGGGGAAAAAAGGTCAAGGGAAAAAGGTCAATATTGCACTGAAAATGTCAATGGTGGAAAGAAGCAGGTTGATGAGTTCTCAACCTGATTAGATTTTGGGTGTAAAATATGCTAATTAAGTATCTAATTTGCATAATTTATGAAATTTTTCCCGCAAGGCTTGTGTACAACTTTTCTGGAGTTCTGTAAGGCATATAATGATGTAACTTGGTGGAAGGAAGTGGGCTGAGTTCTCGACCTGATAAGATTTTGGGTGAATTTTTTTTAGTTCTGGTTGTTACATGTGGGTCATTCTCTTGGGTTGCCAGCCTGTTTACATTTCTTGGAAAATGTGAAAATATGTAAAATTCAATGTTTCGCCGCTTTCCAGACCCAGTATGGGTCCCAAATTTAAAATGTGGTTACAGATTTTATCCATAAAATTCATTGGAATTGATGGCGTGAGTGACATCGAGAGCGCGTGTTTTGTTTAATAGGTCGGCTTTATTGCGAAACTGTCGGACGTTTAATTGTCCATTTTACCCGAAATTTGCAAATTGTTCTGGAGGTATTGGGGTTTCGCCGTAGGTTTTATTTTTTGGAATTTAGTGGACGGGAGGTCATTTGCGGTGACTTTGTATTTTTGTCAAGTTGTGGAACACTCATTTGTTGCCGTGCTTGTCGTCTTTCTTACTGAATGCTATTGGTTTGTCGTGCACCTATATTAACCGTTCTAGTGGGGTTCTTCGGGCGAAATGTATGGTGATGGTTACCATATCAGCTCATATCTACCAAGGGCTACCAGGGAAAACTTGAGGTTCAAAAAAAGTGCGAGTTCATTTGACTTCGTAGATTTAGTGTATGAAACAAAATTTTCCCTGGATGACGGTCGCGACGACTCTAATTGAGATGACACAAAGAGTTGTTTTACTTGAGATCAGACTTGATTTATGGTATAAACTCGGGGTATTTTGCAACCAAGTCTCAAAGAACTTTTCAGCCAAAAGTACAATTGGCCTACTTTAGTGAAGCAAACTTCAAAAATATTAAGTCCGTACCTTAGAAAAATTTGGTATCATGGTATCGTCCTTTGCAGAGGCAAGCCTCCATTTTTTCCCATTATGGCATTTTATACTGACTATGCATAGTTTGTTTATGGTGGATGAAAGTGGTTGGTGGTGTTTGGTTCGACGGCAAGTTTGAATTTTTATTTTTTGTATATTGGTTATATTTTTGGGAGGGCTTGAGAAACAATTTTGTAGTTGTGTACGATGAGAAACCTTATATGGTTTGTCATTAATTTCTTGTTGGCTGATTTCGATACAATGGACATTGCTGCGGGACATGTTTAACACGCCCAGCGTGGTGTTCCTCTAAACGATGTTCCAATACGTTGACTTTTTAACGACCTTGAAACTGTTGAAAGCCAGTGCTGGTATTCAGAAGTGGTCCTTGAAAGTTGAAGGCATTAATATATTAGGTTTTCTAGATATAATATTCGATCCTATAATTGATAAACAAAAGAGGGATTACTTGCGAAGCGGTGGATGACTGCGGAAATTTTAATAACATCTACACATGAGGATTACATATTCTATTGCCAGTTGGGACGACAAACACGATTGCCTTACTTTTGACGGGTTTTAGATATTTGTGTCGACGGTGATCCACTACATGATTGGCCTGCCTAAAATCGACTTTGACCTTTTAATATCCCGCTTCGGTGAAAGCGGGAAAATGTTGATGAAATAAGTGGCGGTAAGCATATCAAAGTGGAAAGCTTGGAAAATTGCAGAAACATTTTTAGGTAGCTTGGCAGTGCTTTACGTTTATGGATATGAGTTTGGGTATGTTGGTAGGAGTTTCGCTGTACGAGTTTTGTGGTCAAATTTTCAAGGGGTTCATTGTGGGGTCAAAGGTCAGCTAGGGGTCGTTATTGGGTTAACGTGGCAATGCTTTGCACGTATGGATATGGAGTTTTGGTATGGTGGTAGAGTTAGTCAAAACAGGTAATCCGGGGTCATGCAAGGTCAACTGGGGGTAAAAGTTGGTGTATCCAGGGCGAAATTGGGTGGGTGGGTCGATTGTTGATTTTTAAAGGTCATGAAAAGGTACATCAGGGTAATGGTACATGTAAAGGTCCAAAGGGAACCACAAAACAAGGGTCATTCAATCCAGGTGATCGTTAGTTATAAAACACAGGTGATAGCCAAATTCCAAGGACCCAGCCTCGTAAAATAATATTAAAAGAGAAACTGCCGCTCCAGAACTTATTATGGTATCACAAATGGCCCCCTTATGGCCCATATGCCCTTGTACCGACAATGACCCTACTTGACATTGACCCCAAATATCAAAACATTCTTCCTAAGTTAGTTGTTTATAGCCACCAAACTTGCTCAAGATAACCAAGGGCCATGACCAGGGCTATATGTCAATTACTTGTGATGACCCTACATGACCTATGACCCCAACAATAAGCATTGCCCCAACATCCCAATTGAGGGGTTACTGCATCATATGAGGCACTCGTTTCACAAATAGTGTTGCCAAATTGAGTTAAATTATCATATTTTAATAAATTTAGTGAATTCAGAGATTTTGTGGCTGATGAATTTTAAGATTTCTTGAGGAACCATTCTTTCAAGTTCTTTTTGGCGAGCTGGGTTGATGGCCAAAATTAGGGTGGACTGGTGCGTTTTAGTGTTACTTATTGATCGCAATATTCGGCGGGGACATATTTTACGCATCGCGTAAATACGAGTTCGCCTTGTTGATCTTGATATCATCCAAAAGCTTTTTAACACCCAATGTTGTTATTTAAATAGAGGGGATAGACAGGTTTGGTCTTTGGTTTACGCTTTGCTAGTCTTATCTTGTTTATTTTGTTGTACCAGGTGTGGACCCCTTCTTGAGTAGCAACAACAACTCCAGTTTTCATAGTCGAGAGGCAAGTGGTGACAGTGGGTGTGCCATGAGCAACTTCAGCCATCCCAGGACTCCTGAAGACATCCTGAATGAAGACATGGATACCACAGAGGGTAGGTGAAAGGGAGGATCAGAGATCCAACTTTTCTGGAAATTTCTGGATTTCTGGTCATAAATAAACAAAAAAAATCTGGAAATCTATATAAAAAATTTCTGAGATGAAAGTGTTAATGATAAAGGTAAAACTGCATAAAAAAACAAAGTTTTAAGTACCAATTCATTTTAGAGAAGGGGATCTTGTACCCTAAAATCACGTACAAGAAAAAAAATTCCCAGGAGCTTCACCAGATGCTATGCTAAAATTTGCTATTGCTATTAACTGAATTTTAAATACAAGTACTTGTGGTTTCAAGAAGCACCATTTACCAAATTGACAGGGAGAATACCATGCAATTTGTACTTGAAATTCACAACATCAATTTTGGCAGTATTTGTAAATTGTCATCTTGAAGATAAATCCACTAATCAGTGGAGGCAGAAAAATCACCTGGAATTCTGAAAAAAATTGAAAAGGAAGCATAGGAAAAAAAAATATCAGGGATGCAAGAATTCCAGAAATTTGGACATAATATACTCCTTTAACTTCTTCTGTAGCCTTTTGTTTGGATGATTGCGGCATAAAGTTAGTGTTGTGTGAAAGCGTTTGGCTACTGGGTCAAAGGCCAGATCTATTTTCAGGAAGGTCATGATAGGCCCATGAACATACCTGAATTATAGTTGGCATAGACTAAAAATATAGTTGGGGACATAAGATTTATAAAGATAAAGTGATAGGAATGGAACTATAGTCATAAAAGACATTTTGGTTGTATGGTGCATACAATCTAGAATTGTGGCGATCACTTGACACCAGAATGCAATATAGATCTTGCAGATGGTAAGAATGGAGGAATGGTATGTCCATTGGTTCCACAGACTGAAACGATGTGGCAGGTTCATTTGTTCAAGACAATTATGAGTACCAACTCTTAATAAAATTGTGACCTTAGGTTGAAAATCTGTATAATTTACTGTTAGGCTTTGCATAATCAATTCTTCCATCTTCATTAATCATTGATTGTTTTCCCTAACATTAAGCTTTGATGAGAGGGGCTGGCATTGTCTAAAATGTTTGTTTTGCATTTTTTCTTAATGCAGAAACGCCAAGACAAGCACACCACAAAATAGCACTGCCTCCAAACCGCAAAGGATGCTCACGGATTTCCTTGACCACGATGCAAGGTACCAATGTCGACATGGGATCCCATTGACAATGGCCCCGAAAAAGCCAAGACAAAATATGGATAGGGATGAACTTGTGCCAAGCCTGCAAGAGGCCCTCAACACAAAGAAGATTTGGATGACGTGGAAGCGTCATATCGCCCACCAGAATAGACAACAACTTCCTCACATGGTTATACGCCGTGTGCAAGAACGGAGCAAAAATATCAGTGTGGTGAGTCGACAACTGCGAACAATTTTACGAGACACGATATAAACTTTTGGGACCTGATGTGAAGATTTGAGGCAATAATGGAGCTGGAGAGGGCTGTTTGAGGTTTGCACATGATCATCAGGAGGAAAATGAAACGACATTGGAACATTGTGCTGTTTCATGCAGTGCGCAAGGCTGTATTGTAGTTTTATCGTGTTTCTTAAAAGAGCCATGTTTTTATTTCACAAAACATTTTATGATGACAGAAATTTGAAAAATTTAAAAATCACGACAAGTAAATGGTCTGCCTTTATGAAGGACTTGGTAACGGCCGTGAATTTCACGTTTTAAATTCGAAAATTAGGGAAATGCAAATTTGAAAGGCGTGGTTGTTGCCAGTTTATTGCATCTAATATTCGCAGGAATATCTTTTATAACATCAGGCTTCGTGGTTAAAAATTTAGCCTCCGCAGAATTCCTATTTAAATTTGATGAAGTTGTCTATAAGGCCAATACTTTGTTCTCCAATTCTACCAAATGACGTATTGCACTAAATCATTAATACTTCCAATACTACTACCAGGCAATTTCTAAGCTTGGTTTTAGTGGTATGCACCAACTGTACTAAAAAGTATCAAGAAATTTAAAGTTCATTGTGATGTTATGGACCTATTGGACCTTGTGTTGGAACTTTACCAAAGATGGTTTTGTTAGTGATTTTGGTACGCATTTGAACATCCACTGCAGGATTTCCACTTAACCATCAAACGTGGAAAATAATGGCATGCGGGAAATTGTGTGTAGTTTATTTTGCGATTAAACTTAACACCACATTTTAAAAGCCTTAAAAATATTTTTGACCATAAGGTTTTAATGAGCTGTGTGAAACTTGCCATTTAAATCATACCGTTATTTGAATCGTAAACATGCAAAATATCCTGTAAATCGTCTTTACCTTTATGCATGACTTGGTAATGGCCTGTGAATTTTTTCCACATTTTACAATCACAAAAATCAGGGAAAATGACAATCTGCAAGCATTCTGCATTTCGGCAGTCAATATTCGCAGAGGTAAATTTACACTGGAACGTCGGAAATGTCAAATTTTTGGAAGGTATAGTACACATATCATTGTTTGCCAAGACAGATCAGTCGGTTGAGGAGGCCATAAATTGCCGTAAATTACACCAAAAAAAAAAAACATGATAAAAGACACAGGAAAAACACCTGTGAATTTGAAAATTTTACTTCTGTGGGAAACCAGCCAATCGAACTAGTGCTGGCACGATGGCGATCATATGTATGAGACACTAGCGTAGACTTAACACGTGTAAGACGTGCAGTAACACACCAGAAAGGTATTTGAATGATAAGGGAGTCACACATATTGAATTTCAGTAGGATGTATGTCACAAGAAGTTAAATAGTTTGGTTCAGAATTAACACTTTCTACTTTATGTCAACATTACACTCTTGTTGGGGGAGAAAGATAAGTATGTTGCTCCATGGCAAAAACAAAATGACACCATCTCTTCATCAGGGTGCGGTGTTCTAATGCCGTAATGGGAGAGACGAGCGGTTGGGAGCTTGGTACCATGCAAGATAACCAGACAGCCAATGGATTGATTTCTTATTAATAGTGTCTATGGAAATCAAAGAACTGTGGCAACTGAATTGAGAATGAAATTGTTGCTGGTTCATTTTGCGTAAACACCTACAAATTGGGAAAACATGTTATGGTGTAGGTTTGCAAGACAATGCTGTTATGGAAACAGGTGACCGTACATAAATGTTTACATTTTGGAAGCATTTGTAAGCTACTCCTGTATACAGGTCATATTGGTAGTAAAGAGTTCATCAGAAGAAAACCTGTAATGATTATACTCTTGCTCATAATTACTTAGACATGTTGCTAGTACATCTGCTTCCCCGTCAAATCAGTTACCCGTCGGATTGCATGTAAATGCTACAGTTCAAGCAGGAGATGGCGCTATGTCATGTCAAGAAATAATGAGCCAAAGTATAATAGGAATTGTCTTTCAATAGGGGTTCAATAATACTCTTATGTGATGTACATGAAAAATATCATTGGATTTAGATATAACGACATCATAAAAGAAGAACAACAGGTTTTCAGTCTAAAGTTATGAGAGTCTTGAAAAGGTTTAATTTTGGAAGAGGCACTATTTGCAGGAACAGTCAAGAAACAACATCTAAGGAATCAACATAAAGTAGGAATAAGTAAAATCTAGCCATTTACGAAACTTGCACAGACATGTGTATGTGTTGTGAAGGATCTTGGCTCTCGTAACCACATGCGGCCAATTTTGAGGGGTAAGAACCAAGCATGTGCAAGCAATTATTCATAAAAAGAAATGATGAAATATTGTTATGGTTAATGGTGCAAGAAATACATGGAGACATATTGGAAATAACCAATGCATATTATAATTATTATATAAAATTGGTGGTTGTTTGGTAATTGGCCCCTCCCAAATGCAACAAAAATTATTTTTTAAACAATGCCAATTCTACCCAGCAGCTATTTGCGGTGAAGACAGCCCTTTATTACAGCTTTTTAAAGTTAATATAATTGCAAAAAGTATAGTATAACAAACGGGAATGTCCTTCGTGCAAGCAGTACTGTTTTTGATAAAGATTTCCTCTTGGAGGATTGTGCAGGGACAGAATAAGATTTTATAATTGACCTTTTTTCCGTGGACTAATTCCATGATCTCTAACTGAAAGAAAACTACAAAAGTTGTAAAAAGGATAGATTGAATTCATTGTTAAAGAAATAAACACCATTCTGTTTGTGTTAAAGGTGCAGCAAGAGATTTCACATATCAGGTATCCCAAAAAAAATTGAGTCCTGGTTTTGCATGATTGAAAGCTTTTTGTGAATATGATCCCATCTGAAGAATTAAGCTGAACAGTATGAGGAAAATTGCCAATGCATTATGGGATTGTTTCCAAACACCCTTTGGGGAGTAATCTACTTACAACAATGACAATTTATAGAAAGCAAAAGAATTTGTGTTAAAGAATTGTTTGATGAAACACTTGCAGGATGGTAGTAGTTTTATCTTCGTTAAATTAAGTCTCCAGGAAATGTAATGGTCCAAACTCGGGGGGTGACATTGTTTGGAAAGAAAGTATCAAATATTGTTTAAAGTTTCATATAGAAATATGCAAAGGAGGTATTAAAATATTTGGGACTTCTTCCAAGGAATAGGTTGTAAAGATGTTAAAGTAGGTTTTGTATTCACTTTTGTGTGTCGTATTCAGTTAGTTGTTCCAAAGTGAATACTGGATGTGGAAATTCTGCGTCGATATTTTTCTCGATTTTAACAGTTTTGCCAAATGCACGAGAATTTAATTCCACGGTATTGACACCAATATGTGCATACAAATCTATGGAAAAAGTTATTTACGCGAGTTTTTATGTTCACTCGAAAAATTCACGAAAGAAAAAACCGCAAAAATTTTTCCACTATACAGTATCTGTATTGTATTTAGGGTATTATGTAAAAGATGTAATGTTAAATTGCTTATGGGATGCGCAGATCAAATTGATCTATAATTTGTTCGGTCTCGAGTTTGAGGTGACGTCATGCGCGTTCTGCATCGTTACTAGCATTTTGATTGTGCCTCCTTTTGTTCGCGTGCATAAATGCTGCAATTCAAAGTGTGGTGCGCTTCTAGGGTGCGAATCCTAACACGGGCAGTGACGTCACCCTCAAACTTAAGATCTTATAAAACGAGTATAGTGAGCAAAGGGTTATTTGTTATTTGTATGGAACAAGTAGAGCTTCCAAGTTGTGAGAAACAGTCCTTGATATCTCATTTCTAAACTTTGATGATATAAGACATAGTTACAAAGCAGAGACCAGAAGTGTGACTTTTAGTCTCGACTGAAAATCCGTGTGGAATGTGTATGTCAATTCTCAGTTGAGGTGTTGATCAGCTTGTGTGTAAGAAAAAACAAACCAAACAAAATATGACATATCCATTTACTATACCTACTGTGACCTACTCATGAGGGATTTCTATGGATCTTTATTGATCACATCTGTGTGGGTGTGTGTGACTCAATTTGGATGATTTCACTGCTTGATTGAAATCAGACACAAATTGATCAAGATGATTGGTTGAAAATTCTGTGACTAGATCTCGCCTCGAGGAGGACTCTGCTGACTCAGTTGCTGCAACTGACTTTCTCCCATGAGGCCACTAAACAGAGATCCAACTTCCGATTTTAATCGGGAAATCCGATTTTTTTACATTTCTGGGATTAGAATCCGATTTTTCTATATTCTTCGATTTTTTGAATTTTTCCGATTGTTATGGTTTGGTCGTAGAGTGAGAATTTTAACGGAAATTCTGTTTTTATAATCTATCTTCTCAGACTCTGATGCACTCAAAAGTACATCGGAACATCGGTATATAAAATAGGTTGTGTTAATAGCGATTTTGTATAAGAGACTAGCAATAAATTGCCCAAGCATGTCCACCATGGCATGCAAGCTCGCTCTATATGGAAAAATACTGGACGAAGCGGACAAAATGAACAGCAAATTGAATTAAAGCCTTGGAAAACAAATTAAAAGACATCGAGAAGTAAGGACACGTTCCATAGCGTTTAACTCAAAGAGAAAGCGATAAACTTTGAGGTTACATAGGAAGACAACTCATTGGGTAGGTGGAAACAGTGTTAAGTGACGGCAAGTCTTCAAAACTTTGATCCATTGCTGCAATGAGGCTGATTGCTGGTGCAACTGCGTAGTAGCTATCACTGATGCCAAGGAAATGAACTGCAAAGGAAAAGCCCTAAGCGTTGCTTGTATCAATAAATCATGTTTACTTGGCCTTTAATACCTGAAAGTGGAATTGATCAAAGATGACTAGTAGTGAGATGATTTGGAGTCACATTACAGTTATTTTAACTCTTTTGGAATGATATTTTACTATCAGAAATGGTCTTTCCTGTTAAGCTCTAAATGTGCAGAAACCCTCTGGCTTCGCCCCCTCGACCCACGGGGCGGCCCCTGACCCCCACAAGGGGCCTTAAGCGGGCCCCTGGACCCCCGGCCGTTAGGGCGATTACTACGGCGATTCGATCCCTCCGTTGCATTTTCAGGATTTTTTTCCAACTCCCATTGGCATCGCTAAATATTCTGTCGTGAACATGGACTGCCAATTAGGATGGTGGATGTGTTCAAGTGAACAAGCTGATCGTCTCAAGGGGGTTGGTTAGTCAAACAGAATTCACAGCCACAATCTTGAATCCAATGTCATGAATCACAACTCTAATTGAGATCGTAGCCATGTGTGCCTTCATGCTTTGTATTAATGCTCTAGAATTCTCTAGTAACAGTTTTCTTCAAGTTTTTGGCACTTGTCAGTGAACCTATATGTGCTACTGTTCAGAAATAAACATGCCTATAGTATGTTTGCTGAAAGATGGAATTGAACTTTGATTGGATTATTTAAGTTAACACTACAAAGGACTTGATCAAGGTGTTGTCTTACAGTGACATCAGAGGGGTGTTGAAACAAGCCAATGAGGCATTGCAGTGTACCTATACTATACTGCACTAAACATATGTCAGTACTCGGGATAAAAAGTATTCCAAAGTTTAAGAACCACAAGACATTTCTTATCATGCTAAAACTTCATAACGCTTGTGGCCTAGAATGAGCGTTAAAAGTCTGGGTTTTTATGTGTTAGAATATAATTTTTATGGGACCATGACTTCCAATTGAGGTGAAATTTCCCCAAAAACTGGTTGCCATTGTGGGATTGACTCAAAACACCCTCTGGTGACACTATAGTAGCTAGTGGAATTACTATATGACACGATGGACATCACCTCTAAAAGTGTATAGAGAAAGAATCCAAAGAAGAGATGATGTTCCATTTTGTGTTGAATAGACTATAGAATATGCAAATTTCAATGGTTTGTCTGTTTACATGTGTAGAGGAACTGAAAATGATGTATTAGTATTGGAATGGAGGGCAGAAGAAGTTGAACTGTTACTATGTACGAACATTTGCATTTTCTGTGGTTATTTTTAATAAGTTTGAAATTGTAAACAGGGAAGTGTAAATCCTGGTTATTATTAGTGTGTGATGTGCCTACCATTTCTTAACTTGTGTAAATTCTGCATTGTGCCTTATTGGAGTCTTAATTGGCTCACATCGACCAGACGTAGGAATAAATCAAAATATGTGATGCACAGTTGCTTGACAACTCTCTGCTAATTATGTATAACTCGGCGTAGGTAATAGATGTAATTTGTCCGCACAAATTCAATGAGGATTACTCCATGTAGATTGTGAGTTTGGTTTTGGGTAGGGACATGTGTCTGAGAAGTTCCCAAATTGAAAATAAGTGGTAGAATATATCAAAAAAATTAGCCTTCTTACCAAAATAAGCCTAAAGCAGGGTTATCCTAATATGTGACAACTGGAAATTGAAATCTGTAATTATAGCATGTCCCAGCTGTAGAACATTTTACTGAATTCCTGGTTGGAATTCTGCAGAGAGAGATAATCAATTTTGTTTCACATAATGCAAATAATGGCAACCCCACCTTGAAACCAATTCATCTATGCTATATTTTGAGCAATAAGAAAGCAAGCCAGAGGAATTTGATGTACACTGCTTCCCTATTGTCGGTACAAATTACCAATGATTAAATAATGCATGGTAGAATATAATTTTTATTATTCATACTGTACCTCGGTAATTCCGAAACAAAATTCTGGCTATACACGCATAAATCTTAGTATGATTGTTCCCAAAATAATTACAAAGTGTCATATCCCATCACAAGTTTCATATACGCATTGTTGGATAAATGTAGTGCAGGGGTTCTCAATAGGTGGCCCGCAGGTCAAATCTGGCCCACCAACCATTGATTTTTGGCCCTGGACTTGCTCTAAAATATACAGTGAAATAAGAAATTCAGGTGTATTTGGCCCTCAAGTAGGGAACTTTCAAACATGTTTGGCATTCTCTGGCCCTTCAGCTAATATAATTGAGAACCCCTGTTGTAGTGTATCATTGTTTTGCTTACTGTTAATATTTGCATCGTGGCAAGATGCATCTTTAATCGCAAATGCATAAAGTCGGTGTGCTAGATATGCGTGCCAAAAAATGCTGTGTCAAAGTATTGACATCACTTCAAAATGCTGGTCGAAATAGAAAAGCAACTGCATGATGTATACATCATGATTGCACACGTAAACTTGGACTCTGCAATATGTGGTTGAACAAAACCAAATAATTTAGACCTATTTTACAGTGTTCAGTTGGTAATGTATGCAAAAATTGTGACTGAAAATTAGGTGTTCAATACTGATATCAGTAATAGAATTGGTTGGTGGGAATATTTGAATTACAATATATTCGCCTGGATATAAACTATTTTGATAGCTCTAAAGCATAAATTATTCAGTTCTTGTCGATCCATGCAAAAGTGTTCTGTCTTGATGACTGTACCTTCTAACAAATACTGCTGTCATGCACTTTGAGCCCATAGCACAGTAATTTGCCAAGTGGGCTATCTTCTGTGTATTTGATAGTGATTGCCGTATAGTATAGGTACAATGTTATCTAGGTGAAAACTGTGGAAATGACGATGTTCCTGCTATCGAAGCTAATAAATTAGGAAGATGGTAAAAAGGGCAATCTCTACTCCCAGCAAATTGAGAAAAAATGGCCAATTGTATTCTAAATGTAGTGCGAAGTGATGTGAATTTAATGTATTCAAATAACTCTGCATTCATTGTATTTCAAAAATAAGGAGATGAATCTAATCTCATTTTAATGTCACAGCAAAATGTATTGAAGTTATATAGTAGGTTCTGGTTAGTATCACATGTTTTATTGTTATTTTAAAATCAAGGTCAAGAGCTCAACAGCTAACCTCATGTCAGGATCAATATTGACATTGTGTGGGTGCAAGAAGGTCGTAGGTGCAGTAGTTGCCATTTGTCAAATTCCCGTCAAACAATATTATGCCAAGTCTTCATGGCTCAAAAAAGTGGGGAATTTGGGAAGCTCCTTCCCAGGAAAGTTCTGCCCTTGGGGGAAACCGTGGCCCTTTGGAGGTAAATTTATACATAGATATTAAGGCTGGGAAATTTGTTGAGAAATGTGGAAATCTTCCTGGGAAATTTACATTTTTTCAACCCCTGCAAGTCTTTAATTGGACAGTGGCTCTTGCAAGAGCCACTGACTCAAGGAAAGATAAATTGAGTTATCCTAATACATGGCAGCACACAGATGTATTACATGGCAGCACACAGATGTATTACATGGCAGCTATTGCACTTAAGGTTTTCTTACACTTGCATAACAAAATATGATCAAACTAATAGAGCAAAACAAATAGGTAAATGAGGTTGTTTTAAGTTGAATGATTTTATTTTGATTAGTAAAGTCTACTGTACTAGGGGGCCATGGCCATATCACAAATATATGAACAAATCCCTAAGGTTTGGTGAATGTATTTGAGATTGCAATAAGGTTATACTTTTCTGTTCGAGCTTTTTACCAGGATTGAGAATGCTTATGTTCTTGTTATCGAGATGTTTCTTATCAATATCATGAGAAATTAAGTTTGGTATTCGTGGAAATAGTAATATTTCCTCTCTTTTTCTCAATCATTTTAAAATTGGTAAATAAATATATGTGAAAAGGACACAATACCATAAAACCAAAAGTACAATAATGCATGTGGCCTTAGTAAGGCTGCACAGCACATACATCATAGGTTTATTTTGTTTTAGAATAGAAGTCCGATTTTTTTTTTTCGGTAATGACGACATGCACTTTCTGTAATATTTACATTGTTGGTAGAACAGTACATGATAAGCAGTACATAATAATAAATCACAAATATTGTAAAAATATGAATTGTGTATTCTGTATAGGGACAATTTTGTATCATAAACCCAATGTACTATTCTTTTTGGATTATAACCGAGAAAAAATGATGCTATTTTTTTACTACCGGCCAAAGCCAATTATTTTTGGGTAATTTGTGAGTATTTCTGGAGGCGTATGTACAGTTTTTTCTATTGATCTATACACTGTACAGAAGACAAAACCAATCGATTTGTAAATTACTTTTTTGTATTCAATATTATGAAATGAATTTTTGGCATTCTTCCCAGATGGTGACTTGATACAAATTACAATTTTCTGTAAGTATATTTGTAAAAAAAATGATTTCTATGCCACATGCTTGGCAAGCCTGTACAATTTGGCAGTATTTTTTAGATATTTAATAATATATCAATAATAAAATCCCTAACGACACTTACAGGGATTTTATTCGCTCTATCCAAGTTAAGGGATATTTTTATTGATGGGCAAATTTGAACCAAAGGAGCAATAGTACTGTGGTGTTCTGTACTTCTGTACACACTGCGAATTCACTCTCGTTCGAAAGGGCACGGTTCGGCAGGCCATATGTCAGTGTACTGGGAAGAGTTAAGTTCAGTAGATCCCGAGTATCATTTACACTACATTTCTCAGTTTACTTGTGTGTGAGCCTGTGAACTGTCCCTTGTGGGTGAGAAGGGATGTACCATTTGATGTTTTAGGGATTTGTATTGTTTAGCTTATGAAGTGAGAAAGTACATATGCAAAGATACCAAATGTGGAAAATGCCTGCCAAATCATTCAAAAATATGGAAAATATTTGATTATAGTTTGTGTTTTTTTTTCATCCAAAAACAATATCTCTCATTTTTGGGCATGGAGATTATGCCTTGGGTTTTGTACTTCCCTCTAAATCAGTGGTTCATCCCTAATGCAGCAGTGTGTAGTTAATTCTTACTTTTGTAGTATTCAACAGTCACTTCACACAAAATGTGCTTTACACTATGCGTTACCATTACCTCAGTTTCAGGGTGCAGTTCATGGACTCTTATTCATCAGTGTGGTAAGAAATTGACCTCCAAGTGTCTGGGCATGATTTTTGATACCCAGAACATAATTGGTGAGTGTCCTAATTTACATGTTGTAGGAGTTCTGAACTGTGTCATGGACTATGAGGCAACCTCTTGAAATAAGTCTTCAAATAAGATGGCAGCTTGCTTGTTGCAGATATTATCAGTGATAAACTGCAGGAAAATAAATGTTGAGCACCATAGAGTGATTATATCAGTTGCATTGAATATCATATGATGACAAAATCATTAGCATCATGTATGTAAATCTCCCATCATGTCCTGAGTTTGCTTTGGTGTAGTCATTTTGATTCTTATCCTCAGTTACCGGACTTTTCCACACATAGAATATCATATTCAAGCAAGATACTGATACAAAACTGTGATTTTAGAAAACTTCCTGTTCTAAGAGCATGAGCAAACCTGTGAGGCAGTATTAGGACTGTAACCAATTTCATGTGAAAACAAAGTTCAACAGGGGATCAAACTGGACCATAGTGATACAATTATTCACCATAATTATATTCATTCCATGGTGTTTGTTTGGTATTTTAGGAGATTAAAAATGCAAACTGATTTACTTTCTTGAGGGGCAGCCATTTTGGAGATTTATTTGAAGACACTGCCAAATGTGGTATCTGGTAGTGTTCAGAAATGAGTTGTATTAGGTATTTTTGCACTTTTTACATATTATTATACTTATTAAATAATGGTAATTTAGTAAATTATGTTTTGAAAATATGTGTGTAAAAATTGTCTTCCAAAATTTGTGTGTGTCCTAAATACATTGCATAGTACGGACTGGGCGTGGGAGGTATAATCAGTGTCTTAAGATATTCATTTGCCAAAGACCTTTGGCTCAACAATGGTGTTGCTTCCTCTGCTAAAATGATTTTTTTGGTAATATAAAAATACTTATAGTTACAGACTGTCATGTAAAAAAGGCACCAGGGTCAGTGCATCATCAAACATTTAAGGATGCCAATTTATGTTTTAGTTCCGGACATTGATGAGTGGATAGAACAGCTCCATTCATCACTGTGTGCATCTAGTATAGTCACTGACTGCTCACTGCGTGCATTTACTGTAGTCACTGACTGTTCCTTACATGCATCTTGTGTAGTCACTGACTGCTCAGTGTGTGCATTTACTGTAGTCACTGACTGCTCACTGCGTGCATTTACTGTAGTCACTGACTGTTCCTTACATGCATCTAGTGTAGTCACTGGCTGCTCAGTGTGTGCATTTACTGTAGTCACTGAATGTTCCCTACATGTATCTAGTGTCGTCACTTGACTGCTCATTGTGTGCATTTACTGTAGTCACTGACTGCTCACTGTGTGCATTTACTGTAGTCACTGACTGTTCCTTACATGCATCTAGTGTAGTCACTGGCTGCTCACTGTGTGCATTTACTGTAGTCACTGACTGCTCACTGTGTGCATTTACTGTAGTCACTGAATGTTCCCTACATGTATCTAGTGTAGTCACTGACTGCTCAGTGTGTGCATTACTGTAGTCACTGACTGTTCCCAACATGCATTTAGTGTAGTCACTGACTGCTCCCAACATGCATCTTGTATAGTCACTGACTGTTCCCAACATGCATTTTGTGTAGTCACTGACTGCTCACTTGTGGATCTAGCCTCTGGGTAGTCAGGCAGGTTTAGACGCCATACGTGATACATGTATTTGTATGCGAAACATGGATTTTTTTGTTCTATCCATCTATGATCAAAGGAATTCACATTCCAATTTCCAAGTACAGCATATACCTTGTGTATGGCATCTAAACCTACTTGTGAACTGGCATTGTCAGGTAGTTACTGATGGATGCTGGTGTAGTCCCGTTTGTCATCTGTACTGGTTACTTGACCGAGAAACAAGAATTTTTTATCAATCTCCAAAAGAATTTTGCATTTCAAGTACGCTTTTGTGCATGGCATCTTAACCTCCCCATTGACTGCACACTTCTTGCATCTAGTGTAGTTATTGACTGCACACTTCATGCATCTAGTGTAGGTATTGACTGCTCACTGCATGCATCAAGTGTATTCATTGCTTATTGTATGTATAATAGTGTAGTCATTGACTCCTCAATGCATGTATCTAGTGCAGTCCCTGACTACTCACTGTTACGTACCGGTACTAGCAGTTCTTTGGAGATGAGCCACTCATTTCAACAGTATGAAAAGAGTGCATAACATATTATGTATCCTTAACTCTCTCCACCCTGGTAGAGTCTGTCGATTATAACATGTCAGTCAATGTTTTTTGAGATGGCTTCCTTATTGACCTGCAGTCCATCTCAAAAACTTAACTGGCCCTTTAGACCAAAATAAAAGTTTGTTTGACTTCCACCTTAATTTTGGGTAGGGGGACAGTCTGTTTAAAAATTCTGTTTTTTAATTTTTTTATTATATCTGCCAAAATGTAACCTTATTTTAATTTAGGCTTTTTAAGTTTAAAGTTTGAAAAATTTAAGATTTTACTTCATTTGCTTTTATTTATTTTTTGTATTAAGATTTTACTTTTTAAAACAAATCTGGAAGCTTCAAGAAACCGTTTAAAGGCACAATCAGTCTCTCCGCAAACCAAGAGAGTAAGAACGAGTAAAAATATTCAAATAGCAGGAATTAGTCTAAAAGTGAAGCAAATGTCTGAAAAATCTGAATTTTAGAAAAGGAAAAATGGAAGAAACAGTGTTCAAAAATATGAATCTCATTCAAGTACGGGTTGTAGTAAGTGGCCGTAGGGACAGTAATGACTACAAACTTACTCGATCCCGTGATCACATTTTCCCAGTTCTTCAAGATTTCGCACGGCTCCTGTTTTGAATTCCGATTATCTACAGAGTCTTCCTGCCATACAAAGTGTATTAATGGCTGTGCTCCTCTCTACCTTCAAGAACTTCTTCCGTTTACAACCTCTCGAAATTCTTCTTCAAACTCGCAATCATTACTTGTTACTGATCTTTCACACACAAATCATATGGCCAGCGTACTTTCTCTGTTGCTGCACCTACTTTATGGAATCAGCTTCCACTGCATATCAAGACTGCAAACTCTGTGATTCAAGTTTAAATCTATCTAAGATCATTATTTGAAATGCCTATAATTGCTACCTGTCATTCTGTTGTATTTGCTATGTACATGTATTTCTCTTTAGTGTATTCTCCCGCGCTTTGGGATCGGGTGTAATGAGCTATATAAGAATGGTTGTATTAGTATTATATATTAATATTGAATTTGTATTATAGGTTGCTTTCAGGGTATCATTTGCAGGGTATATGCTTAGGGTAAAATATACTTGTTTCAGAAGAAATGCAAAAATCTGATTTTTGAGTTTTTTTATTTTCTGATTTGGGGCAAATCACTGATAATGCCTTTAACCCTCTGAGCATTACCTGCCTATTCATCAGCTTCTAAGAACTATTTTGATTGGTCACCTGGAAGGTAATATCATGTAATGAGCAAATCAGAGGTACTGTAAGAATGGCGGTGTGGTTCACGAAGAGGTAAAAGAAGCACTATCTCATGTTGTGTTCTGTAATGAGCCAATCAGACAGGTTGTATCACAGGTGGTATAGTCGCTGTCACAATACCTTTTCTGAAATAGGCGCCTACATAGGCGCGCGTAGAGATGCTGCTTGTAACGCGCATCCATGTATTACCTTTGCGCGTTGCCATGGTTCTGTCTGGCAGGAATGCGGGCGTAGTCTTGATGCAGAGAAAAGGAATTATGACGGGGAGTATAATGCCCAAGGGGTTAAAATGCCATTTTGTTATGTAAAATATGAAAATTCTGACAAAATCTTTTTGCCAGATTTTTAAAAATGGGGTCGGGCGGTGGAGGACAAGCATACAATTTGCATGGTTTGGCCCAAGATTAGGCTTGTTTGGGCTCATTTAAATACATTTTGCATGCAGATGGACATGAAAGTGCATAATATTGACATTTTTTGGGAAAAAATTTTTGGTCTGAACAACTATTCTCACCTGCTGGGTCTGGAAGGTGAAGAGCCATTGTATGAGATGCTTTCCTGGTGCCCTCTGTACTAAGACTATTCATTTATAGCTGTATACTTTCTCAGAAGTAGTTTCTATGGTAGCATGTGCATGGAATATCAAACTGGAATAAAAAATGGACAAAACTATTCTTGCAATACTCTTCTCCTTTTTTATGTAGTCTGTTTTGTGTATATCAATGTGAACACATGTATAAGGAGGGGGGTCCATGTGGACCCAACATTTTGCACGCCATGTTTTAATACCAAATTATTTTTGGCCAGAGTTTTAATGTAATTGCCTAATTATCAGTTGAGCATATTTTGGTGGAAAAAAAAACACAAATTGGCTATGGCATTTTTATGCTAATTGGCATAAAGAAGCATCATTCTGGTGCCGAGTAACTCTCTTAATAATTTTTATTTCAATAATGTAAATGTATTTGTTCTTTTATTCTAAGCCAAA
>JAMKCH010001110.1:0-40350 GCA_023653785.1 Ophioderma brevispina | reverse complement strand
GCTAGCCCTATATAGGATAGTTTACAACAAAATATCTTTGAAATTCTTCATTGAATTTTGCGATTCATATCATGAAGTGTCAAAACTGAACGTTACACCACTGATTGTGAAAATGGGCCATATCTATCTGCTGCCTTAAAAATGAAAACGTTTGGAAAAATTGGTTTCTGAAACTTTAGGAAATTTGGGTAAATCAGGAGTGGCTATAAAATATTTCTTTCCAACTAAGTTTTTAAAGGGTTTCCTTGGGTAACAGCAAACAAATCATGGGGCTTTCAGTGTGAGGCCGTTGAAAAAAGAGGGTCAATGTGGCTGTACATTCCATACTCAGTGAGTGCTCACCATCTTAAACCACCTAAAAGGCAAAAGTGACTTACTGTAAATCTAAGGATATTCCTCATTAGTGATAGTATGGACATTTTCACTACGTCGCGTCAATCAGGTATATCGAACCCCGGATGTAATGACAAAAAGTATTGAAGAACCGATGCCCATATAGTACGATTTGTTGAGTGCCCTATAACTGCCACATCAATTTTTTGCCAAATATTGGGTTTTAAAAAGTTTAATAATGAGAAAGGTTGTAGTTTCTAAAATACAAAATTTCTAAGACAGATGATGTATTCAAACCATTGATAAGAGTGCGATTTGACATGACACTCTGCATCTATCGTGATCACCATGTGGGTTAAATGATGAATCCGGGGAGTGGACTTAATACAGTCCAATATGGAAGCAGGCAGGAACTACTCCAGCTGAACAGATCCAGTATCAGGAATCTTAACTTATAATGTCCCTGACAGCAAAAAAAAATTCAGTACACAGTGGAGATCCAGGGGCTAAAACGACTCTTTGAAAGATAGGAATTTTCCATAATAAAACTGCACAGCTGCCTTAGTGTTTTTTAAATAAAATGAGGAGTTAAAAAAAGACAGAAAAGGGACTTTTATTTTGCAAATATTCAGATTCAACTAAATGCCTTACTAAATGTACATGCAATGTGACACAGATGAATTTCCTTTCATTTCACAATTGTTTCTTTGTAATCAAAATTGATTTTTGATTTCTGCTAATTACATAATTACCACCCATTTATCACACATAACCTCTAAATTTTACAGCAGTGGGGGCCAATTTTTTGTTAAATCTGAATCTATTTTTAAAGGGGCATTTTTGTGCTCCACAACCTCGTCCCCCCCCCAATTTACGCATAAAAAAAGTTGAGATTTTTATATCATCTGAACCGGGGAGCCTAAGTAAGCAATGTGTACCAAATTTACAAGCAAATTCGGGTGTATCTGTAAGAAATTTGCAATTTCTGTAGTTTTAAAGAGAGAAACCTCTCCCACTCCACTTCATACCCCCCCATTTCACAATTTTTGATGAGGTCCTATCTATTTGAGTATTTGATACCCCCCCCCCCCCCCGCTTTCCTAAAAAAAGTTAAGATTTTTATATCTGAACGTTAACCTTCTAAGTAATTCATGGTGACTAATCTTTACGATCTTGCATATTCCGGTCGTATCTGTAAGAAATTTCTCAAGTTATCGTCGTTGTAAAATTTTTTTGAATTTATTGCCTACCCTCTTTTGATATACTACTCGTGTCAATTTTAATGAATATTCTTGTCAGAGTATTTTTCGGTTCTTATTTACATTTGTCTCTTTGGCTTTATAATTCTTTAATTTGTAGTAGTAAGTTTATCTTACTTTAAGATTGCTTGGTGGCCTATATAGTGATTTTGTATTAAGGTCATTTTATTAGCTTTTTTTAAAATTTTACAACTACAATATGTAATTTTACATAATCTAATCTCCACATTGTCAGATTTCTCTTGTGGTATTTGGATGTTATGATTATATTGGAGATTTGTTGATTTGTATTATGTTATTTCTTATGTACTGGTCCTTGTACCACCCTGGCTCCATGGGAGACGTTGCTGAGCCTTGAATGGTCCCCCAGGGTAAGAGAAGAATGATAATAATAAATATAAATTTTGTATTTTCTGTCTGTAAACGGACAGAAATTTACAGCACGTGCCTATGATACCATTTGGAAACAACAATTGCTCATAACACAAAAACCACAATTATCGGGATCAACCCAATTTTGCAAATAAGCTTTTCTCAAGGGTATCTATAGTGAAAACCATGACTAAAACATAAAGGTGCTGGAATCACGAAAGCACCTTTAAGCACTCAAGTAAAATTCCAACCCAATTTACTGACATCAATGTTAAATATGTTTTCACTTAGGTAATGAACCCAGTTATGTATAAACAGGATACAGAGAAAGTGTGATCCAAAAATGTAACACATACACTACATGACTTACATCATGGTATCAATGTTGGTATAGGTTCACCTTGAACAGGAATGTCACCCAATTGAATGTTTGTATTTTATAAGTTCAAGGGGCCATCGGATATTGTGTAAGTGTAAATACGATAGTTAAAATAGAACATTCTAATGTTACCAAACTTTTAAGGTGGGCAGGGTACAAAAATGCCTTAAAGGTGTGTGTTCCCAATCGTCCTTTGGGACCCCCTGATTTACCCAAAAGTGTATTGATTTGATAAAAGATGAAAGGTCATATATTTTTCTCATTGTTGTTCTGAATAGCAGCTTCCAAATCCAATTGTCTTTCCCAAGATACAGAAAAAAAATGCCATTTTTAACGCTAAGAGCACTGAATAAAATCTCAACAAATGGCCACGCGCTGAGTGAAGAAAAGTCCCGGATTGTAGAATTGTGGCATCAAACGAAAAACACCTGGGCACAAAAGTCTGGCCATGCCAGTGACACTGTCCCGTAGGTGGTATCCCCGGTCATGGACTGTTGCTCGAAGTCCCCCTGGTTCGAGACCGACCCGATTTTGCGACTTATCTCCTTCTTCCGGAAGTAAGTATCGATTTTTATATCGATGAAAGCGTATTTATTTTTCTCATTGTCGTCCTGAAAATTTAGCCCTCAACTCCATTTCATTCCCAAAGATATAAAACAAAAAAACGCGTTTTAGTGGTTAACCATCAAAGATTAGCACATTATTGAAAGGCTTTGCCACCATGCCTTAATTTGCATCATACCGTCAAAACCGCAAGAATGTTTCCCACGGTACTTGATGGGGTGTAGGTGTAAGTGCCAGGCTCTTATGATCAAGTAGAGAACACAAAGACACATAAATCGGAATAAGCACCTTTAATAGCATAATTACTCAAAATCACTGACTACAAAAAACATTAGTTTTTTATGAGCTCATTTGGTGACAATTCCCCCTTATTTATGCCGGAAATGTTGCATTTCAAAGCATTGTGATCCAACGACGGCATTCATGGTGTGTGGTTATCAGTGCGGCGTAACATGCGAGACTGGCACGAGCTAGTTTTAAAAGTTCATAGGATACAAGGGTTATTATGAAGATTCATATCGGCAAAGGTTTCTTACGCATGACTAGCTATGCGCATCTTCTGCTGCAAACAGCAGATTCAAAAAACAAATAAACGGAGCTTCCGACAAATTATGCTGATATGTACTGACACGGCTGGGGATAATTTGTTCAGTGAAGATGACACTGTTGATTAGATCTATGTCTAAAGAATTCACGGCATTATTTATGAAAAGTAACTGGTATGGCATCTTGGTAGATACATAGCTACATATGTTTACAACTTCAAGCAGCAGCAAAAAAGTACATAGCCCAATTGACAATCTATCGATGGAACCATTTGACGTTTACAACCAATGTGGAGGGATTTATGCATATCCTCTGGCTAGAGGTTAAAACAGAAAAGCATTTCATAGAGTAGAGCATTACCTCCATGCACAATCAGTCATATAACCAAAAGGGGGGAGCAGTGGTTGAAATACACTTCAATTTAACAATTTTAGGCCAGTTCTCAAATCACTTGTCTTGCCTGATTTGCAAGTAAGGAATAAGTAAATTTCGCTGCCGAGCATGCTCATGCGCGGAGTGCCCATCTCTTTTCCTTAGCGTTTAGGCCAGAATCCTCCGTATACTATTTTGCTGTGGGGGGTTTCGCCCCCTCTCCTGCACAGCGAGTCTGTTACTTTCCCAGTATGAATAACACTGGTACCCATTTTTACACATGGGGGAGTGGAGTAATTGAGTTAAAAGCGCTACTCAAGGGAACAACACAGTTGGCCGCAGTGGGACTCGAAACCATGACCTTAGAGTGCGGCGAGCGCTCAATCCACCAGACCACATGTTTATTTGGCAAGAGGGTTTCAAAAATATCTTAATCCCATAACCATAGATTACAGACAGAGCTCTACCAAGAGGTGAAGGATATGAGGCAATGTGACCCCAGGCCACTTTAAACAGCCTAAGAGGTTTTCAATGACAACTTGCTTCATGATCCACCTGTGGCATAACCAGCTTTTTTGCAGGGGCCAAACGGGAGGGGCAATATTTCAGACGGGAAAACATATATTAAAAATTGTTAGTACAGCATAGGCCCATGTTGTTTTCAATGTCAATTGTTGTGTGTGCGAAAAGCACTAATTTCCAGGGGCAAGAAGGAGGAAAGATTCCTCACCAGCCCCCCCCACCCCCGATTATGCACTGTCACCCCAAAAAAAATGTAGATCCCCTCACATCTCCAAACAACATCTTAATGAGTGGTAAATCATTTGAATTGGATCTAAGATTATTTAGGAAGCCAAATCAAAAATTTTCAATTGTTTTTTATAAAGGCTCAACAATGCTGGAGCTTGGCTGAAAAGGAATGAACCCCTGTTCACCATTTTAAAGTATGTTGGTGAAACGAATAGAAACATGTTTGGGCCCATTTATGTCAAGGTCAAAATAGGGAAATAATTTTAGTCTAAGAAACCTTTCTTTAAGTAAGTAATTGGGAAATTAAACATTGTTTTCAAATAGTCAATCTGAGACACTAAGCTAATTGAATCTTATGGGACATACTTTGTGTTGGCTCTACACACACAAACCAAGCATTACGTCTAAACTATTATGCACAGAATGTGGGTCAGCAATCAAAATAAAAAATGTCAGACAAAAAGGTTTGCTTTAACAATAGTTTACCTAAAGCCACTATCATTTTTTTTCCAAAATCAAAATACCCATTTTTGGTCTAAATTGCTATGTAGGTCATACCAAACTATACTCTTCTTTATGAAAAACAGACACAAAAACACCATTTCAAAGCGGTCTTGAAGTGCATTACGACTCTTTTGTTGTACTAATAAAAGTTGGATCCCGACTTTTAGTAAACAATGCATAAAAATCATCATTTCTTGACAAATATGGCGTGTTAAGCTCAACCACTTACAGGGGTCTCTACTACAACCATTCCACTACAACAGTGCCAAAAAATGCACTTGATGAAAAATAGGGGGCGCGATTTGTGGACATTTGAAGAAATCGATGGATAGGGCTTTAATGGAAACTGTAATACTTCTAATAACTTTCTTGAGCTATTATCACTGTCCAACACATATGGACTAACAATTTGTTTCAATGGGTGGGGTTCATCTTTCACTTCTGGTTTGAATCCGTCCCAAGATTTAATGATGTTATTAATAAGATCTATGAACATTGACGTCAAACCACAAAATGATATCAACACAACTTCCTCAGTAATGCAAAGCATACGTTGTAAATTGAGTGGAAATTAATCTTCAAACATTAGCTAAACATTGCTGATTGTAATCTTGTGATAGTCTTATTTAAAGGCACTATCAAGGATTTGCTAAATCAGGAAATCAACAAAAAATCATCAAAAATCAGATTTTTGCATGTCGTAACAAGTATAGATCTTAACATATCCTACAGGTGATAAGAGTAAGACTGAAAGCAACCTTAATAGGACCAAATTGGATATTAAGTCATCAACTGTGGCATTTGGAAACTTACTGCAAAACGTAATTGAAGGAGAGTAATATCTTTAAGCACTGCTTTTTTCCTTTTCCGTAAATGTTTCAGTTGCAAAAAAATAATTTATGAGATTATACAGGCTTATCCATTTACTTTAAGCAAACTCCTGCAATTTCAAATATTTGGACTCTTTCAGGTTACCATGGTTACTTCATCTGATAGTGTCTTTAACCTCCTGAGGTCTAGCACATTTCTACAACATCACCTCTATTGGCTTATTACATATAAAAAAAATGAAATAACATCTGAATAACCTATCTAAATCAATTATTTTATCTTGTTTCCTATAACTTTCTCTGAATGTCTCTGATGGCTATTCTTTCAGGGAGCATGTATGAAACATGCAATATCATTGGTGTTGCCTATCTCATATGCGACATGCAATGCCTGCGTGTACACACACCTTGTACGGGATGGTTCACTTTTGAGAGTGGGGGAATATTTTTTGCCTCATTAACTGATTGTAATTGAAACAAAACATAATTTAGGTGGTTAAAACAATCAATACTATACTAAATAAGAATGAAGGGAGTAAAAGATAGCAGTGTGTTTTTGCCTATCTTTACCCTTATTGTTATCATCGAAATTCAACCAATAAATGAATACTATGCCATTACAAAATTCTAGCAAGTTTTCACATGTTTTCAGTCCAATCTGACATGCACTATATAACTCAATGTGACTATTAAATCCCACAGCAGTACAAACAAATGTAAGGCAAATTTGTTAACTGCCACTTTTTCCAAAAAACAAAATTATTCCTAACCTGGTTTATTCTATTCTTTGTCATAGTCACCATATAAGCACAATAGCTGGCTTTGTTCCACCTACAGTTTCCCAAACTTGGACAAAAATGCAAAATTGTCGGCTATATACTTTAGTAAATGATGAAACGCTCATATGTACACCATGACCCCATTTTCAAACTTAAAGGCATGGTGTAATTCACAAACATATGCATCTTTAAAATCTACTCAAGTACTCTAAAAACTTATTACCAAGGAAGCATGAAAAAAAAAAGGGGTTTTTTTTTGTATTTATATTTATTAATTATTTATATCACTGGCTAATTTCGGTACCGCAACCCTAATTTGTATCCCCATAGGTCTACACTGGGTTGCGGGGCAATATGGGGATCCCGCGAAAAAGGCGTATGTACATTTCCAGAAGCAATATGAATGCAGACGTTTGGTCACACATATGCCCCATGGAGCATGACTAAAGGGATTAATGTTAACTAAGGCACTTTGGGGTCTGTATATCAATGCGATTACTCTCGTTTGAAGGAAAAACTCGGCAATTTTCATCCGCGTTATCCAGGATTCTATCGAAGCAGCGGCCATGTGTTTAAATCTCACGAGGTATCTATAAACAGACGCTCATGGGCCACTGAAAACCCCCCCCCCACATGTGGAGAGGTCAGGTATATGGCGTTCGGCAAGGTATCGGATGTGACAGCCGGATCCCCGTGTGCAATTTTCACGTTCGTTAACATGCTCTTTTTGGAGCTTAGGTGATTGCCGAATATGAGAGACACAGCAGGACATCTGATGAAACGGTCACCAATCAACTCGCTGTGCTAAGCAATGAATCACAGGTTTAGCAGTCTAGCTTACAGACGTGTAAATCATCTGTACACTAGACGCAGTGAATGTATCAGTAAAAGCTTCATTGAGTCTTCGTTAGACTTAAAAGAATTTAGAATATGTTACTCTAATTGTTCAAATTTCGGTTTTGAAAAAAAAAATTATTTAATGGCGGCGCCGGGTAGCGCCACTTCACTGTGCCACGTGCCTGGATGTGAACAACCAAATAAGAGTTGGGGCCATTATGCGCAACATTCAAATGCAATTTTGACAGCAAAATCCCGGATGTTAAACGAAAGCAGCAGCGACCACATTTGATCAACGTGAGACTGCAGCCGCGTGTCGGTACCTTGGGTAAGTAGTTCGATGCATTTTGTCATGTTACCCTAACAATTCCACATAGTTACTATTCATAGACTTGCTTATTGTGGCGTCACTACTGTCGCTGGAGACGTTTAGGAACTTGTAAAGTACGTTTAAAAAGTAATTTTTGGAAGAAGCACATAAGGTTGGTCCATTGTTCCCGTTATAAAAATCGCCTTCGTAAAGGGTACTTGATCGACCACTAATCACTTGCCAATTGCATCAACCTTTCTGGAGAGGCTTGGGTGAATATCCACCACCCACCCCCCCCCCCAAAAAAAAAAAAAAAAAAAAAAAAAAAAAAAAAAAAAAAAGTGGTAAGTAATTGCCCGCACCCAAAACCGTACTGAGACGTAAATCAACTATACTCCACATGGGCATACTTTCTTGGACATAAACAACCGCACGCATTGATTTTTTTGGCGTGAAATTGCGTCTATGCCACCCAATGTGCGCCGTTTTGGCGGGAAAGCGGGCATACGTTCTAAAATTCCACGAAATCAGAGCCAGATTATGAGAAAAACAACAAGTTGTTACCCAAAATTTCACCGAAATTGGTGAACATGGTGTCTGAAGTGGGGTGAGGGGTTTCTCTCTTTAAAAATATTTACAGGTTAATGTGGGGTTGATTGACTGGAAATATAGAGAGCAGTAAGAATATATAAAACAAATATGGCCCGCGAGGTATAATAACTTCACTTTATAGAACCTCCCGCTTGTTAAATTTAATGAATTCATTTATGTGTTTTTTCAGAACTTTCCGGACAGCTAAGATCATTTTTAATATTTATGATTGGTTTTTGCAAATTTAAAGCAACAAGCAGTGTGTGTGGCCCATTCTCTGAAACTGAGAATATCGCAGAACATTATCTGAGATATGTATGAAATAAAATAGGAAATATTAAAATTTAAAAAATGTGGCTTTATTCAAAATTACAGCAGGATGCATTTGAGCAAGGTCATCTTGAAAAATTTAAACGGTTCTATCAGCTTTTATTAAAATCTCAACTTTCATTCATTCCTTCCAATAGGACAGACATTTCCATTTTGGAATATATTGCAAAACCAAAATGTAGTCAAACTGCAATTTTAAAAAATACCTGAAACAATGCATAGAACTTACAATTTGAGGCAGTCTCTTGCATACTTTTTTTTTGCATTATAGTTTCACCACACTACCTGGACTGCTGTAAAAGATCAAACATCTCGGGTGGACTACTTTATTGCAGGCATCTGAAAAAACTTTAAAAAACTGCCTTAAAATGTCTGAAAAATCACTAGTTAAGAAAGTGTTGGAATTTCATGGACTGAATTTGTAAACTGGTATTTTTTCTCGAAGTTAAAGTGGCATTTGGACAGTAAATTTAGGTAATTTTCTACTCCAGCTCATCAATTTCACATCAATTTCACATTCAATTATGCCCCACTACTAGCTGTAGTAACAATAGAGTATCTTGATGCTGGGCATTCAGATGTGCTGCCGAGTTGGCGATTCGTAACTAAATATTTTGGTCACCATGTTGAAAATTTGGTCATTTGGTTATTTCAGCTTGTACATTTTGATGTGATATTGTTGTATTCCTCTGTGCGAGGCTGCCAATTTGTTCCATGACAGCTATAGACTGCTGTTTATATGTTAGTGGCATTTAACCCAAGTCACAGGGCCACAAGTTTACTTGGGTATGGAAAAACTATTTCAGTTCAAGCACATAAAGCTCATTGACATATTATAGATGGTAGCAAAGGTAGACAAACATTTGTGGTGTATTAGGAGACAAATGCCTATTTATTGATAAGTTCAAATGTAATTGACTTGTGTGGACATTAGAGATTTGGATGCATTCAACAGAAAAATAGCTAAAATACTTTGGGTTTCATGCTTGCATTGCTATAGGAACTCCCTACACACAAAGGCACAGTTGTGTATATTGTTATCCTTTTTTGTAGTGTGGAGCAGTTCTTTAGACAGTGATAGATTTCTTTGAAAAAGTTATGAAATATGATAATATATGATGGCCAAATGTTCCTTGTAATCTGAAATACCGGCTTGACCTTTGAGCTCACACCACAGCTTTAGTATATAAAGCCATTTCAACAATCACCCGCATCACATATATTGTGGGTTTGGCCAAACAGAGAATAGAAATAAAGGTAAGCTAATCAAAATTCCAGAAAAAATACAGCACAAAATATATCTAAAACGCAAGGCAATTTTTCACCAGATACTGAGATCACCAGCCTATTGCCCACCCTGTGTCACCTGCTTTCGCAATCCACCTGTCTTTCATTCCTATTTTACAACTTGACCCCAGATGACCTTTGCAAGTGACCCTTGACCCTATTATCATATGAAGGGTTCCCATGTTGCATCTACAACCCAAGTTAATGTAGCAATTAGACCCTCCCTCTGTGGTATAAAACGACTGGTAAGGGAGGCTAAATCCCTCGAGTCAGGCCCAATGTAGTTGGAATTGTTAATCAGTGGACAAGTTGGTTCGTATGAGGGAGTATGGGCGGCCATTGGGGTCAAAAATGTTGGCAGCGTAGCTTATTAAAAGGACGATGCAGGGAGGGCCCAGCCTGATTTGTGTTTAGGATTTTAGTTTTTTTATTGGTTTGTATATACATTGGATGCATCGTGCTGGTTGGTGCAATTCAAATAAATAAATAAGTAAAATTTTAAATTATTGAAAGAAATTGTCAATTGTTAAGAGTAAAATTGAATTAGGTCAATTTGATGTTTTCAGCCCATTTTATAACTTGACCTTATTGACCTTGACCTTGGTAAGTTGACCCTTGACTCATTAGCATATGAGAGGTTTACAAGGGGCATCTATGACAATTTCGGTCGCAAATTGGACTTTTACTTCTCGAAAGGAAACTTCTCCGAACTTGAAAAAAAAACATGGGCCAGATGGCCACTCAGCCCCAACACAGCCACACAGCAGACTGTTAGAAACAGAGTTAAGACGGGTAGATGCCTTCATGCAAATCCTTGCAGGTGAAAATATGTTATTATTACTTTAAAGAGACATGAGGGAATTTTTCCAGGAAGAAGCGCCCCCAAATTTTTCTTGAACCCCGCGTTTTTGCATATTTGAATGCTTACCAATGTATTAGATCAAACCTGAAGTGAATAAAGCCGAATACGAATCTTGATGTAATAAGATGATGATTAGTTAACTTTCTGTCGTGCACGACAGAAAGATGAAAGTCAAAGCATGGTTTTCTATGGGGAACGATTACGATAGCAGACAAGTTCAAAACAAGGTTTTGGTTTTCTTTTGCACCTGTTTGTCCAATATAACCTTCGAAACGTTCTAAGAAGGTGTTCTACAACCAATTCAGGGGAATTTGAGAGAAATTCGTACCCTAAAAAAAAATCTCCTCCGCACAAAATTCAAAATCACAAAATTTCCAAATGGTTAGAGACCGTATTCAATATGATGTCAGCCACAAAGACATGTGGTGGACAAGATGCATACATTCCAGGACTATAATAAATAAGCTGTCAACGATCCATGTTTAGCGATTGCCGGGGATCATTGACAGGTGAATGTATTGTAGTAGAAGAAATACGTCTATTTGCTCCACCAATGGCTGCTTATTGAATACGGTCTATTAACCAGAGGTGTACACCCAAGATAAAAATTTACCGTGTAAGGTACATGCTGCTAGGCAATTAATATTACTAAATCTCTATCAAAACAATACTAACACCAGTTTAAGTGAGGCTCAATCATAATCAAGAGGTTCAGCCAAACCAGATAGTGGGAAATACACAATTGAATAGATGCTCTCTCTGAAAGGGGTTGTTCCGATTTATGTGTATTGTGTTCTCTACGTGATACAGGGAGCTGGGGCACTTGCACATACACCCCACAAGTACTTGGCGAAACAAACTTGCGGTTTTGATGGTAGACGCAATATGCATGTTGCAAAGCCTATTCAATACTGTGCCTAATAATAAAGTGGTTAACCACTAAAACGGCGGTTTTTTGTTTATATCTTAGGGATTGAATGGATTCGAGGGCTCAACATTTCAGGACGACAATGAGAAAAATACGGCCTTTCATGATATCAAATCGATATTACATCCAGGTAAATCCGGGGGGTCCCAAAGACGATCGGAACAGCCCCTTTAAGTGGGTGGGTGGATGTTAGGGTGACTGACAATTAAAATAGGTCAAGACAAGTCATGTACGAGTAAAAGCAAAGAATTCCTCAATAGTTTTGAAGTTATCAACTGTGCAAAGGTAAATATTAAATTCAGCTAAGTATACAAGTAAGAGTTCATTTTAAAGGAAGTGGGTGGACAGGTTGAGGAATTACGACATTTGAAATTAGGTCAGCAAGTCAAATAGGAACACAATGACTCACTATGAAGCCTTACATACTGTCACCTGTAAATGATGGTATAGGTAGGCCTAGCCACCAGCGGGGAAAGGATTCTTCATTCTGAAGGTATGTATTACGAAGGATTTTATTCGAATTGAGCAATAGGTGCGTTATTTCGAAGGACCATATTCCAAATTAGCCATAGGCGCGTTATTCAAATTAAGCAGAATAACGGTCCCCATGTAAATTTCGGATTCACCAGTCCCCATGTAAAATTCAGAAGAAAAGGTCCTTCGGATTAACCATCCTTCAGAAAAAAACCCTTCGGAATAACAGTCCTTCAGGAATAAAGATCCTTCAGAAACTGTTCCTTAGGAATAACAGACCCTCACAATAATGGGCAGTAACACCCCACCAGCAGGTCAGGTGTGGACAATGGTCAAACATGAAGCAAATGAAAGTTATCTTTAAGCTAAAACTTTAAATGATAAACACATTGCAAATATTAACCTGTATGACCAAAAAACCCCTTAAAACGTTAGCACAGTATTGTGGATGCTTTAATCACATCTCTCTCAGGAACCACAACTTGGTTTCCAACAAAACTTAGTTGGGGTGTATGCGAGTGCCAGCTCACACGCCAAATAGATAACACAGTATGCTGAACTCGGAACAGTCACCTGTATTGACTGAACATCATCCCATGTGTAGCCAGCCTGGTGGTTCTGAGGGGGGCAGTTCCCATTAGGGCAACAATGTCCTGATCACAGGCCAAATATCCCAGTCACAGCGGCAAAGAGCCCAAAAGGCCGATTTAACATAATTATCTGCCTTTTCCTCCAGATTTCCCCCAATAAACTTTCAGAGGGAACTTGCCACTCTGCCCCCACTGGACGCCCACGCATTGTAGGCATTTTGAGAGGCTGAGTAGGCCCTATGGTAAGACCTTACAATCTTAGCCAAAAGGTGTGGAACACGGACTGCTCTTTTGCCCCGATTATTGCCGTATTTCTCTTAAAGAGATATATAGGAAAATCATGTCAACTTGGGGTGAGGCTTGGAGCATTCTCTATACATACACCCCTCCAATCCCCAACAAGCAATGTTGGGTTCTTGTAGGGTGGCAAGAACAAAAAATTCAGGATTCAACATTGTCCGGGGGGAGGAGGGGGGCATTTTGAAGTAGGCCTATAAAAGTGTTCCAACACTTTTGGCTAAGATTGTAACCGTACTATTAGAAAGAGGATTTCATACTTAACTTAATTGCCTGTCCTGTCAATTATAAATGATATGAAACGAAAACTTGGACACAATATAGGACAAATAGATGTTCATTTGAGTATCAAATTAACTTCCCCACTGCCTTACTTTAGGGAATGGTCAATTTTAATCAGCATAGGCCATATTTTCATTGCGTTTTAAGGTACATTCATGGGTTTAACGCAATTGTTGCAATATGCCTGTGTGGCTTTCCGCAGTACCAAAGTGTATTATTTTTGTAGTTTAACAACTTAATAAGTCATAAGTGTAAATATTCACAAACAAAATAAATTTTAGAAGATACGTTAACTAGAAAAAAAAGACACGATTTTAAATGTTAAAATACTTCATATAGGGTTACACGCTTTATGTAATACATAGGTTCATTTAAATGAAAATAACCGAATTCAAAAGGACAGGACTTGATTTCGACCGCTAACCTACCGCTTGTAAGGCAAGATCTTGCCTCTAAGCCAATCGCTCCTTACATACTGATCATTCGTTGCAAACCTAAAAATATGGTTTAAATTCAATGAAATCGACGTAACGGTATACCAAATCCTGACACGTAAATCAATGAGGATGCCACGATAAACCATATTAACAAAGAGACTAACAGGATCATGATCTTTTCATATGGTTAGCCGTGGTTATAAGCGTTTGATTTTAATTAATGAACAATTTTCGGAGATCATTTATTCTTGAAAATAGAATTTAACCGTGGATTATCGATGCTGAGGACAAGGTGAAATTATCGAATCCGTTGATAAAGGATCACTTCACGTATACAATGGGTTGTTTAGCAACTGTTTCAGTAAAACTTGTAGAGCTATCCCCAATTTATCTTGGCGTTTTTATAGATGCCTTTAATCATCATCATCAATCTTCTAAAGGGCGAATTGGCTTAGAGGTAAGTTTTCCCCTTATAAGCGGGAGTTTCACGGTTCGAAGAGCAAGTCCTGCCATTTGGAATTCGTCTATTTTCATTTGAAATGCAAGCTCCCACCCTATGTATCATATAAAGATCGTAACCCCTCTAGGAAACGTATTTCACAGTTAAAAATTTTTAATTTTTTCTAGTCAACTGGTCTTCTAAATTTATTTATTGTAAATCTTACACTTATGAAATCAATATTAAGTTGTTTAACACAAAATAAGACACTTTTGTAACTCTGAAAGCACACTGGTCTGTCGTCGTCGCGTTGTCATCATCATCATCATCCTCTCCACATGAACTCCAATACTGTTTAATTCATGCCTATATTCGTTACACCAATGCAGAAAGGTGCGCCATGAATATTTTTGAGTTTTCCTTACGTACAAACAATGGATAATCACGTGTAATATATTGCTCTGTAACATCATGGAAGTTTATTATTATGCGTTGACTATTTTTTTCAATTTAGTAATAACACCCACTAAATTCAGAGCCTTTTCCTGTCTTATATGGACGACTTTGAGCTCAATATGCTACGGGTACATTTTTATTGACCACTCCCTAAGCTACCACTGATTTCATTTCCATGGCACTGACTAAGCCAATATGTTTATTTTTAGTGCATCTGAAATTTCGTTGTAATCGCTGTCATAAATAAGAAGTTTGAGGTAAATGTAAATTAGATGAATTATTTTTTCACTTTGCATGACACACATCTTACCAAAATTTTGTTTGGAACATCGACTTGCTCTTTTTCCCCCCGATTATTTGCCGTAATTTCTCTAAAGAGATATATAGGAAATTATGGTCAACTTTGGTTTGTGGAGGGTCTTTGAGCATTCTCTAACCCTTACACCCCTCCCTTCCACACCATCAATGTTGGGTTCTTGTAGGGAGGCAATACAAATTTCAGGATTCAACATTGTCCCCGGGGGGATAGGGGGGCATTTTGAAGTAGGCCTATAAAGTGTTCCAACACGTTTTGGCTAAGATGGTAGACTGTCAGTCATACCTATTTTAATATGTTCAGAAGTGTCAAATAGGGACATTGGGCAAAGGGGAAAAATCCACCTACTTCTTTTGCGGAGTAAAACCGTGTGAGAATTTCCAAAATTGTGGTGGTTGATACGAGCAACATAACATTTTTTTCTTTGGCCTAACAAGGCAAAAACAATAACTTAGACACAAGCAACAAAAGTTTCCACTCCAGGCTGTCAGGCTCTCATTTCATTACATTCCCAAGACACAGTTTAGTCACCCACATAAAACTTGAACTTTACACACTCCCCCGATATTTGACAAGTTCATAAAATTAATAGGGGGGGGGAACATGCAAGTAGCCAGAAACTGATGGGTTAATTCATGCAAGTGATCAGGACATTGAGACTAAGGCCAGTTGTGGCATCAATCCAATATGACCACGATATTTATTAGATAGGCAAAAACCAACAAATCCTATCTTGTATTCTCCATTCTTATTTAGTTTTGGTTGTTGTAATCCTAAAAAATATTTTATTTCAATAATATTAGTAAAAGGGCAAAAAAAAATATTCCCCGCTGTCAAATGAACCCGTACTAGTGCATGCACTGCGTAAACCTTAAACACACGCGCGTTAAACACGACGACGCACTAATTCGTCGCATATAGATAGACAACAACCAATGCTATTGCGTGTTTGCCTTATAAACCTTGCCACTGAATAGAATTACAAATGCAACACTTAAGTCAGGGATGTAACCGGCGTGACAGTACTAGACTTCTTTTTCATTTTTCAAGGGGAAACGAGGGGGGGGGATAAAGTTCAATTTTGGGGGAGCGAAATTTTTGGGTAAAATAGCCAATTTGGAGGAAATGTTTTTAATGCCGGTGGGGGGTGGGGGTGGGAGGGGAATAGGGCATTGCCCCTCCCCTTTCTGGCGCCACCACTGACCGGGCCTGGAGGTCCTCGGGGTATGGTCGGGCTAGGAATACGGGAGGTCACATGTTCAGTCCGCCAAGCGTACAGTGGGTTTTTTTCCAACACTTATGGTGTGCCGGCCATTTCCAGGAAGGTTAATAAATATTCATCTTGTCTACCTGGAGAACTAAGTTGTAAAATTTCAGCAAACATGCAGTTTATCAAAGACTTAAAAAAATTATTTATTTCCTATTCAATATTTGGTGCTAAAACAACAAGTCTATATAGTATTATTCTCTTATTAAATAATGCTAGATTCCCTTCCGAAGCCACAATTCTTTAAATAAACCCAATTGATGTGGAATGCATAAAACTAAGTATCGGCCATAAAATGTCAACTTCGCTGTAGAGAACGCTGATGTCCCTAACATCAATTTGAACACTTTGATTATGCATGAAAACAAACAATATTCACACTAACCTCATTCTAACTCAAATATGAAATGTATTGCAAGCAATGTAAAATTATCCATGCTTAAAATGAATTCTACTCGGTAATATTGCATCTCTCCATATAGGCCTGGATAAAAATTGTATTTTTCCCCACTCAGGCAGGTGAACAAAGACCGACATTTCTATTTTCTGTGACAAATCCAAGTTTCTCTTTCCAAGCAAAATTTTCACAGAAGGAGGCTTCTAAATCCCACATTTGTCAAAGGTCAGGTGTGTAAGAAAACTGTCCCACTAGTATATATCAACAAGTACAAAAGTCAATGCCAATAACAATCCAATTAGATTTACCATCTCAAAGAAAAAAGTGTTTATGATCAGATCATTTGTGCATGGTTCCAATCTGTCCACTACTACATATATCATATAATTACAAAAAAGTCACTGCCCAATAACAACCAAATTGATTTACCATCTCAGAAAAAAGTGTTTATGTCAAGATCATTTGTGCATGGTTTCAAATCTTCCACTACTCCCCCCCCCCCAATAGATATAATACAATAAAAGTCAATGCCCAATAATAATCCAATTAGATTTACCATCTCAAAGAAAAAAGTGTTTATGATCAAGATCATTTGTGCATGGTTCCAAATCTGTCCACTAATAATATATATCATATAATTACAAAAGTCAATGCCCAATAAAATCCAATTAGATTTACCATCTCAAAGAACAAAAGTGTTTCTGATCAAGATCATTGTGCATGGTTCCCAAATCGTCCCACTCTAATATATATCATCCAATTACAAAAGTCAAGCACCAATAAACAATCCAATTAGATTGACCAGTCTCAAGAAAAAAAGTGTTTATGATCACGATCTTGTGCATGGTTTCCAATCTGTCCATATAATATATATCATACAATTACAAAAGTCAATGCACAATCTAATTCCAAATTTACCACATGAAGGAAAGTTTTTATGATCAAAATCCAATGCAAATTTGATATCAACAGCTTTCCCTATATGTAAAGCCAGTCTACAGCTTTTCCACTGTCTTGTGAAATGTGAAATGAGCATGGGACGAATTCATACTTGTCCAGTCTAATACTGGCTAGACTACCTCTCATATTCCCAAATCTAGTAATGACCCCCCCCCGGCTTGACCAGCGAGCATGTTCAGCACTACCGCCGAAATCCCCAACGTAGTACTGAACAAGAAGGCTTCTCAGCGAGCGCAGCAGTGCGTACCTCGAAATATCAATCTTAGTACTGATCAAGAAGGCTTTACCAGCGCAGCGAGAACGTCAGTGCTGTACCTCACAATATTCCCATCTCAGTAAATGACCAATAGGCTTTGACCAGTGAGCAACATTAAGCATGAAAAAACCTGGGAAATTAGTTCAATTTGCTAATGGTTCTTGGGAAGCACTCAAGACCTCAGTTCATACTTTTACGGAACAAGCCAATCCCTATAAGTCCTATACCCTGTTTGCAGTTTAGTTGGCAAAATTACCCATTCTTTTGCCACTTATATTCAACACATGATTTGTCAGAGGAGATGCTTCAAGGTCCCCAAAAATACACTATAGTTAATAGTGTATTTACGTTGGGTTCATTATGACATTGTCCTCCTCTATAGTATAGTCCCTGAAGAAGAAATGCACAACTACATGGATAAATATTTCCCCAAGGTGGGATTATGGGATTTTTGGATATGTTGTTCTATTATGCATTCTGCTTCTATCTGATGCAAATCAGCTCAAAATAACAATTTTTTTCCCCCGGGTAAAAACCCCACAGGACCACACTACTACTGTCATCTCAATGTACTTTATCAAAGCTTCATTTTTATCTTATAGAGGATATCAAACAAGGAATATCATAGGGCCTTATTTAGGAGTTCATTCACCCCCACTACAGCCAAGATTTGACACCTTTGGTAGTTAGTATGGGTCCTCTCTACATCAATGCTAGTAGGTAGTACCTCAAATGTGGTATCACTTTTCAATATGGCCAATTTAAGTTGTACACGGGGGTCCAACTTTTAAAATGCCCCAATCATGTTTAAATGGTAGCCATATTGTCCATCTAATCTACGTATGCCAAAATTAGTTTGTACACTACACCATTGGTTTTGGAGTTATAAGGTAAAATGGCTAAAATGGTAAAAAAGGTCAATCTCGATTGACCGGGTCACATTAAATGTTACTCTGATTATATTTTAATACTTGATGTGTGAGTTATTGGCCTAGAGGTAAGATGACTCCTACAGGTATAGTTTTGTATTATGTTAAAATGCTTACTTACGGAGATAAGGTCAAAGAGGTCATACACCATTGGGGTATTTGGACCCTAATGACCCTATTTGGTCCATAACAATGGTACTATGCATTGCCATGGTAAAAATCCTTATTTTGACTCTTAAGCTAGATGAACAACTCTATCATTTCAACACATTGGAGCACTTCGCTAATTTTGACCCCTGTACAAAATAGAAATTGACCTTTTTTTACCATTCTTTAGCCATTTTTACCCTATAACTCCAAAAACCATGGGTCATAAGTGGTACAAACTAAATTTTTGGAATCCTATGACTAAACGGACATATGGCATACACTTTCAATATGACTGGAGCATTTTAACAGTTTGACCCTGTGCTAAACTTAAATTGGCCCCTTTGAAAAAGTGACACCAACAATGTGAGGGTACTTACCTACCTAGCGTTTTACGGAGGTCCCTACTAACTACCAAGGTGTCAAACCTTTTCGGTAGTGAGGGTAAACGATTGTGTTTGACCTGCGTCCTAGCTCCTCCACTTTATAGTGACAAACTTTTAGTTTATCTAACCACAACTTAACAGCCACTTCTTGTACTTACCTGTTTCCACCCAAACCTCTGTGGCAATTTGGCCCCTCATGTCAATATGATACAACTGTATCTGTCGGCAACCTTATGTAGTAATGCATGGAGTTGTAGTGCTACGACTAATCTATGTCAACATTGACATCATGTTATTTATTCAAGCCAATGGTACTATAGGCCTACTTATAAGTTCTTCCCACAATGAAAGCTCCAGCACTTAATACATTTGGTTAACAACTTAATTCATGAACAATTTAAGTGCAAATGTCACAGCTTTACTTACCAAAAATTACGCAATCAATTACTTTATATAACAATTATATGCACGATTCAATTTGTGAAATTCTTCGCAACAGTAAAATTACGTGTGATACATTGCCATAATGCTAAATTTAGTTATTCTTCAAAATCAATTAAAGGAATGACCTTATGGACAACCTCAAATTAACCCCTCCCCAAACTGAATTTTTTTTTCTCATTAACCCCATGAAATATTTAAAGTCCCCCCTGGGAAACTGTCTCTTTTAGATATTTTTGAACAAGATGTCCCCAATTTGTGGTTGACTAAATTTGTCCAAACAGCTAACCGATTTACCAACAAAATTTAGAGTCAGATGTTTTTGGTGATACCTTCCACTTGAAGAATAAAACAAATTTTATACAATTGCACCATGATTGGGTCACTACCTTTAATTGACATATATGATTGTTCTGTTCTACGTGTTCTACTTACTTGAATACACACCCCCTCTGTAGCAATTTAGGTAACGTCCTTCTCCATGGGAGTATGGATTCAAATAGATAGTCCATAGGGTAACTTACATTGACATACAACACTCCCCTCTGTGGAACATTGAATACTGGTCTTCCACAAGGGGGTAGGGATTTCAAATGGAATTTGCATATTTCCCAAAGGTAACAATACAACAGACCAATATTCACTATATGTTTTTCATCTGGTGCAAGAAAACCTGTTATTTAGATTATTTGGTTGGAATGTAACAAGGGTTTTGGAAGGTGTATTATGTTATTTTTACTGTGTATTGGGGTCATGCATTGCAACAAGGTCTACAATAAAATCTACTTTATAGGTGAGTTGTTTAAACAAATGCATAACAAAATTGTAGGCGACATCAGCATACAAGAATTTCTTGCAATTCGCAATATGTGTGTTGCTGCCACACAGTTACCCTAAGACCAAGATATCAGTAGCTTCCCACATGCATGCTTCCAATGGAGGTTTTGTACAGGTACTAATGTGAGTCGTTAGAGATGAAACATGGCTAAATTAACAGTACTGATCACAAGTAACTTGCATTTTAAGAAGTGCGTCTCTAACTTCCAATGGAAGCATGCATTGTGGGAACCACTGATATCTTCTCTTGGTTACCCTTTTCCAGTTCCCATTTTTTTATACCGCAAATTGTCGACATCGCCGGCCAACTTTCCATTGGATTAACACAACATCGAAAGAAAGTACAGGTTTAGTTTTTTAGTGTAACATTCTCATGCACCGACCCTGATCATTTGTCGTGGTTCATGTGTAATAGGTGTATTCCGGCTCGGTCTGGATGTGGACTTTTTTCCACATATGCATCGGGAACACCTCACCTCTCCTAGGCAATCGTTGGGGGTGCACCGTATATTCCGAATGCGAACATTGGAAATGACAATGGAGAATGATTGCAAAATGCTGGCAGTTTACAAAATGGATTATGTGAAAGAAACTAACCGTTACACATCTCAGAAAGGAAGGTATGTTCACTATGATCAAGTACAATCTCATTTCCCCTTGGCACAGTTTCATAGCTTTCATTCACCAATGTATTAGGAAGACAAATACAAACACCCCACCCCCTGGTTTTTTGGGTATGATATATGATACCCAATCATGCACAGGTCAGTTCAATGTCAATGTATGTACAATTACAACCACTGACTGTGTCTTGGTGATACAGATGAACTCATGGTGGTTAGTATAACTTTATCAAACGAATGTATCACAGATGTCATTCCCTGGTAATGGACACGAAATCCATCAAACGAAATGACAAACCTTTTGAATAGTAATAGTGGTATTTTGACACATGAGATCTTACCTAAATGCTGATAGCTTTCCTTGGAAGAACTTGTAGTGTGGCTCACTACAATGTGAAATTTGCCATCAGTGTTTATACTCCTTTTCAATTCATATTACATGCACATCTAAGCTGCAAAGTCCTACAATTACACGCCTAAAAAGTAGGGGTATTCAACCACAGTGCACTGGTATAGAGAGTGTCTCTGAGGTACTCTCATCATGCACATGGAGCTTTCAACCTCAAAAGAAATAATTTTTAACTAATTTTATTTCTGTAATCTATTTCGGAAAACCTTTGTTTTCACGTATGTGCCACATTCCACCTGAAGTGACATACAATTGTGTAGTCTATTCTTTGCATCAATGGTCAATTATGAATGTTAATGGACACACTTTTAATTTTTACTATGCACTTACCATGATACGACTAAACCACAGTCTGGTTCTCGTGTAGTCTGTGCAAATAACGTAGGGATGGCGACGCTAATGGCAACAGCAAAATGAGGCATCCTACAAGAGGCTAATCTTTCTCAGAACCATCCTATGGATGCCAAGATCGCAGAAGAATCCTCCACTTGGACGCCATCTTCCTCATCCTTTTCTTCCACATCTCCTCCTCTGATCCTCATCCTGTGAGTCCTCATCATCTCTCTCCTCATTCTCAACATCTTTGCCTTCAATTTTCCTCCTCCTGAGATCATCTTTCCAGTTCCTTTTCTTTCCATTTGCTTGGCATGTCAGCTCCATTTCCTTATGCCTAAGTTGAAAACAATATCAAAGAATTTGAATCACCTTTCATTCTTACATAGAGCCCATGTTTGACGGAGGTCTGCCTCTTGAACCTAAAACCCTAAAAAACATGAAAGTCAATGCGTCATCCCCATGCAAGATGACAATCTGGAATATGACATAGAGGACCTTTGACCTTTGTCCCATGACCTTTGACATCATCACCTTGAAGGGAAACCCCTATGCCCCCTTACATCAATCGATATAATTGGATGATTTGCGTAGGTACAAGAATTTATCGTCAACGCTAGGAGTGTGAAAAATATTGTGCGAGTCGTGAAGCGACGAGCACCAAAAAATATTTCAAAATCATTGTGCGACTGATAAATTCTTTTAACCTGTGATAAAAATCATCCAGTATGATCATATTAGTCTTCAGATCTTGACTTGAAACTGGGCTTCAAGTTAGAATAATAGATCCATACTATTAGTGAAAAGTATAAACACCACTTATGGAAACATCAATATTTTAAAAGTGGACACCAGGAAGCATAAATTAAATTGAAGCAGTGACACTAGGAAAACCCAAGCAATGGAGCCAGTAGCAACAGAACCACCAAAGAAATGAAACCAGAAGACACCAAGAACAACCCACAAAAAATTTCAAACAGTAGACAGCAAAACTCACAAATATTGACACCCCTAAAGATCGGAAACATCCTAGAATTTTTTTTTTAACACATTCCAGAAAAACTCCTTCCGGGTATTTAAAATCTGTCCTGGTCTTTTAAAACTCATGTCCTGGTCTATTAAAAACTCCTGCCTGGTCTTTTAAAACTCATGTCATGGTCTCAAAAACTCAGGTCACTTGTCTCAGGTAATGGTTTTATTGTACATTAAGCCTGTAGTAAACAGGTATAGGCTGGAGATCTGAAAAACATAATACTGGTTTAACGGACTTGTAAATTTTCAAAGGAGACGCAAAAAACGAAAACCAAAAAACCGAACCAAACTGGAACACACACACATACATAATAAAACATGTATACACATACGGATATTCACCCTCACAATATCCCCCTCTGCTTTTCAAGCCGGGGGGGGGGTGGTTTAAGTACAAAAATGGCCTGAACTTGAGGCTTTAGGTTCCTTTTGCTAAAATCTAAAGGATTTCTGTGCAAATGAAGGATTCTCTGTGAAAAATTGACCATTTACACGGTACGTCCACATTGCTTACTCTAAATCAATACCCCCCCCCACTTAAGTAATCTTACCATTCACAGAGAGGGTACTCTCCCAATTGCTTGCATATTGCACCATTGAGGACCCAAACCCTAACAACTGGCAAGAGTTTTTGAAGCACAAATATGTATGGGAAATGGGGGGAGAACTATTTTGGTGTGTGCATAGGGTAGTAATTTCTGTTTGTCGAACTGCATGGTATGGACTGTGAATGGTTTTTAAATTGCCAAGTTTGGGGCAGGACATTAAAACAAAATATTATTTTAATCGTTGTTAATGGTGGGTGACCCAATCTGGTCAATTTTCAAATGTTTTCTGGCCTTGAATTGCCAACAACCGATCACCAAAACCACTTGATTATAGCCAATCTATTAGCCATATGACACGGTGCGCTTTATACGTGGTGCCAATTTTGGAAACATATGTGTTCATAACTTCAAAAGGAAAACACTTCTGAGCCTAAATTTTACCTGGGGGTAAGGTAAGAGCAAAATTGAACTTTTTACAATAACAAAACCTCACAATTGATCGGCCTTTGAAAGTGGGAAGGGATACGGTTGTTGGTTCGGCTCACCCACTTTAAAAAAGATCCATATAATTAGTTTTCTGATCAACAAACAAGCCAAATTTCTGGCTTTAATAAGCTTTGACTGTTCACCGGCGATTATTCACATGCAGAGCAGAGAGTTTTTGAACCAATAACCATTATGCATTGCGATGGGCTATACTGTACTAAACACATGTCAGTACTTAGGGATAAAAAGTGGAAAGAAGTTAAGGACCACAAGAACTTCCAGACCCGCTAAAAGATACCAATTACTGTGCTTGGTGAGGCACCAGTACTTAGTGAAAATGTCCAGGTTTTATGTGTTAAAAGAATAGGATTTTTTGTGGGGATCACAGACCTTAGGAAGTGAAATTTCTAAAAAGCAGCAGTGGCTTGTGGGATGGAGTCGACACACCCTCTGATTCATAGCAAACATCTGTGCTCGACAACATAAACTTAAATCAGACATGACAACTATATAGCCGCCTTAGTATGATCTTGACTAAACAAGACAGACGATAGTTTAGTCATGTCGCTATGGTGTCTCCAAACAGGGTGCATGACGGGATTGGGTTAGCGCACGCTTAACGACATCTTTTGTTAATCCCTCTCACACATTATCTATTACAGCCACATATGGTAAACCTGTCAAATTTGGTACAGGTGGTGTTAAAAAACAAAGATATTTTTCATTCACTTTACAAAACAGGAAACTGGGAAAAACCTGCAAGTCTGTATGAACACTGATCAGGCTTCACACCTCGGTATATCGTTTTGTTTTCACTGATCGGGCTTTTTTCACACGAGATTAATTCCCAGGGGAGAGACATCACTAGACCAAAGCCATCAGGCAGAAAAGGGTTGTCTCAGGACACCTGCACGCATATCTATGTGAAATCAAATTGTAGCTATGCTAGCGAATGCGAAAAACCTTTTGTTTTTGTTAGAAAAAGAATCGAAAATTATGGTCAAATGGAAAAAATGGGCCAAAAATACAATAAGGAAATTTTGTCTAGTGCATAGTTGAACCAGCTTGAACAAAAGAGGGATAACTGAGATAAACACCTCGTTTGTTCAAAATGTTTATAAGACAATCTTTTTCTGAGTGGGCTAAGATTTAAAATTCTCAATTCATATGACATTGGTTATCATATTACACTGCGCCATGCATGTCGTTTGTTTGTACAAAAATGCCAAATTTACGCGCTGTTGGGAATTGTCACACAATTACTGGTGGCTCCTTGGATTGAAATTTTTTTGCAAGAGGGGTGCAATTATTCAAATGAAAAAAAAATACTTGTTTGTACACAATATTTTTTGACAAATTATGTCAATAAAAGGCAAAAATTACACAATTCTAAATAAGAATGAGAAAAAGGTTAGATTTTTTTTTGTGTTGACCATCTAGATGGTGTACAATGGATGGGCATGGCAACATCACCCACTCAAAATATGGGCATGCCCACCTATTATGACACCTCTAAAGATGGCAAAAACCAAAAAAATCTCATCTTTATTGTCCAATATCAAGCTGTTACCAGACAAGTATCCATGTCATTTTAGAGTTCTTGAAGAATCAATCAACAAGGTTTGCTTAGACCAGCAAATAACAAAAGAACAGGTGAAAAATAGGAGTAAATCCATAGCATTTTTGGAAATAAAAGCACTTTGAAACAAAATATTTAGATCACAGGTCCAGGATCAAAGCAGAAACACAAGTATGGCTTCCCCTGTTAGTGACGGCAAATTGGTTCAATTGTTGTGACTAATTTAAATTTTCCATTCGTTATCCAAGAAGGGTGTGGCTATACTAGAGTCAGTATGGTCATTCTATTGTTATTAGATATTTGCTATAATGACCTCATTTTTTTATGAATGGAAGGTAATGATAACTGCAAAAAATTACATTTTCACAATCAACATTTAACTAGGGGGAATACTTTGGGTGGGGAAGACATTGGGATTGCTGTAAACTGTAGAATTTGATCATAAATATCAACTGGCAAATACCAGCCCAAATTACCAGCCAAAGATGTTATAAGCTGGATTGCTAGTCCTTGCTAATGCAGTGTACCATGCAGGGCACTGGCATGTTGGCTTTTGTGCGCATTACAATTACAATATTGACGTTGTGTGTCTACTGTTGTTTTGGTGTAGGCTAAGTAGGCGGTTTGTGCGTTTTGAGGGGAAATGATTATTTTAGCATGCGAATAAGTGAACTTGAAACCGGGTCTGTTAAAGGGGCATCCTTACTCCAGATGAATAAAGAACAATACGAGTACATATTTATAACGTACCATGTTAACTAACTTCCGCCGCGTACGTTCCCACAAAATGAAAGAAAAAAAATTCATAATTTGCTATCGGAAATTTGCGCCTATCAGCCAGCCCCCCCCCCACCGAAAACACCTGGCCACCGGGCCAAAATAAATTATTCGTGGAGTCTGTCGTGAGGTTCCAGTAAACACAATAAAATTATTGTTTATCGGAGTTTTGTGATGGGAGGTTACCTAGCACAACGAAGATAGTTTTCATATTGTTTAACAGAAATTAACGGAAATATGAAACTATTTCCGTTTCCGAGAATTGTCGGAGAAAACGCTTAAGAACATTTTTCTCTTTGGCCCATGTGCAACAATCCAAGATGCATAACGTACCGAAAACCACCTATTCCTCTTCTCTGTATGCCTAATATACGCATGCTCCAGAACCAAGCACTCGTCAACAACTGTCAGTTAATACTCATTGATAGTATCGTTCCTGGTCTGTCAACAAGCATCTCCACTGGCTCCTGCCCTTTCCTGTTTTTTCTGTGTCTTTGACGTGTCATCTTTCCTTCTAGTTAGCCAAAAAACAAATGATATTTACAACCTGATTGTCCTGAGCCACAAACCTGGAAAATAAAACAATAATAACAAATTACAGTAAAGGTGGGTGACTCGATCAACAACCTGTTCCCCAATATCCTGTGTGTATCCCACGAGCCAATACGATTGACAAATAGTCGACTTTCAAGAATGCTATATCACCTGACATTTCAGGTAAAAAATCTTCCGGTATCGTCTCTAACTTTTACAAGACTAACCCAATTTTCCATCATGTCATCTGGGGGGGGACTTAAGACTTTTTTTGTGAGTCCTTAATTGAAAAAAACAAGCAAAATAACAGAGAATGTTTAAGGACGTTAAGGGACCATCTTCAAATCAGTAAGGACTCACATTTACTGTCTCTTGATCAAGTGCTCAAATTTGTAATTACAAACGAGGACCAATCACAATGTCCAATTTTGAATGCCCGAAGGCCCGGCCAACCAATGAATGTGAGTTAAAGAGCGGATTGATTCATGGGATAACACCGATCTTCCGTTTGGTCCCCCTTACTCCATCAAAATTGAGATTTTGTATCGGAATAAAGTTTGTATTAATCTCATTATCACAGTGAAATTTAAAGCCCAGGGAAATTCTGTTTTGATGTTATGAACGAAAGGTACCATATCTGTTTGTTACATTAAGTAATACACACGTGCTATGCATATGGGCGCGTTGTACCCTTTTGTTTTTGCTTCTAATCCAAATATTAAATTTGTAATTGTTTGTGGTGATATTCTTACATGTTGATGGCACAAACAGACATAAAATTTGGACCATGATCCGGGCAGCTGCCTAAGTTTAACATATGGTAACAGATTTGAACCTATATTAACAGTCGCCTATCCGGTGAGGGAGGGGGGCGGAAGGGGCGCCCTTGCACGGTAATTCATGGCAAAATTTTGCAAAATCAGTCCATTTTTGACCAAGTTTTAGTCCCTTTCAGCCCCCCGTAATTTTGACGTTGTTTCAAATCCTGGATCCGCCCCTGATTAAAGCAATACGAACATTTTTGGACTAGAATACACACTTTTTTAATTCGTTCTTATCTGATTTCTAAATCCTAAACCTCCCAACAAACTGTGTACATTTTACTCCATGGTTTAAACTATTACTTTTGAAAAAGGAACATTTGTAGGATTGCTCATATGCATGTCCACACCTCATTACAGCAATATTGTCAACCTCTAGTCTTCAAACTCAACTTACTACCAAAATTGATTGTACAAATTTTTTGGAAAACATTTACCGGTGAGTTCCCTGTAAAGCAGAGTTGTGTAAGCGTTGCCACTGCTTTCAAATTGAGGGCTCCTCTGTAGACTTGCTAGCAGAGCAGTCGTGGTGGCCAAGAAAGGCCCAAATTTAAGGACTCAGTCACCATGGTTTAACACAAACCCAAATCTTGACAAAAATCAAGATTTTTTTTATATATCATCAAAATATTTTTCTTTGCTGCTATTTTAACTGTATTCCTGACAGTATCCCCACTTTGACAGGTCCCGGGGGCTTGTTTTTTTGTCAGGAACTGGAGCAAGGAAAACTAGGGACCCCCCCCCCATAGCGTAGCGCCGAAAAACTCACGAAATTCCCCTGTACAAAAATTGATGAGCGTCAACTAAGCTACAAAGGGTTGTGTCGTAGCCACCGATATCTATCCATATTATCAACTTTCCCACTTTCCTGAAGGGAAAATTCCACATGGGTTTACATAAAGGTTATATAAGCGACAAGATAGCTCAATCAGTTAAGCGCTCGACTCCAGGTATTGTGCTATCCAGCATAATCATGCCCCCTAGTTGGCTCGTGCTGAACCATCAATTCAGTTTCTTCTAACGTACTACCCGTCAGTGGAATTAATCTGCCTGAGAATATAGTTTATGCACCAACACCAGAAGCCTTCAATTCAAGAAAGCCTCTTCCAGTTAGAATGAAATTTCCGCCTCGCACGCCACCACACGTCGTCAGGTGTCCTCAAATATGAAGTTGGCGCTTAACTGGAAGAAGCGTAAGGCTTGCGTTCGAGCCCTGTAAGGTTCGACCTCTCTTGTAATTTCCCTGTACAAGAAATTAACCGCTTTGTTGTCCCGATTTACCCATGCAATTTTGGGAAGCTGGTCCTGGCTGCGTTGGTTATCCTCGATGTTGTTTGCGGATAAGGGAAAGCGCGATCCCGATCTGCTGCAATCCCTTCAATGATGCTAAATGGTTTATGGTATGGTTTGGCCACAGTGGATCCGACCATTTGTGAAAGCGCTTAGAGGCCAAATAGCATAAGGCCGCTATCTAATCTCTGCTATTATTATTATATAGGTAGAGGTATATTCATAAAATGCTTTGTTGACACAAGCACAATTAAGTTAAAGCTTAATGCAGACTATAGGGTTTTGTTTTTCAAAATTGAAATATTCTACATTGTGATCTTCTTCTTCTTAACTTAGCGTATCCCACAAGTCATGGTTAATGGCTTGTGGTGGTGTGCAGGAGTTATTTTCGCTGAGTAAGCTGATCCCAGGCCATGTTATCCATATCTCATAACGTGGTTACAACATTAGTAAAGAATCTTTCCACTTATTTTATGCGTAGCCATGACACATCAGATTGACTTAATGGATTATCTGCTTAATATATTTTTGGCTACTGGGGCTCATGGATGAAATGTGTGAATCAATGATACTTTTGATATTAATCAATTGTTGAGCTGAGACTATATACCTTGATTAGTCTCAGATTTGATTATCAATTATATTAGATCTTCAATAAGTCTTTGTTGTAATTATATTAGCTCATTGGTAAATGTGTGCAAATTATTTTTAAATGTTTCAACAGCTGTTTGGGATTTTCCAGTGGAATAATTGTCCACACACCCACCAATTATGGCTTTCGAAGATTAGATATTATGTTATGTTTTAAACTAGCTGGAACATGATGAAAATGGATGAAATTTTGGATATGTTATCCATGTTACAATGTTACCTATTAGAGGATAAATCTTACTATTCAACATAGGCACAATTTACCCCGCCTTTAAGCAAAGTACTGGTGGCGATTTCCCACAATAACCACAACTCCTTCAACACAGGCTGTACCAGATTCTTAGACTCTTAGCTTAGGCCGCCCCTTCCTTTTAAAGGATTTTTGTTATGTTTTATGATGGCGTCTGGCTCGTTGGAATTCAGCTTTTCTGAACTATAAAGTTACCAAAAATATTTGACGTACCAGGTCTTATTACCAAGTGGTCCTCCCCAATATTTTGTTTCCAAATCAGGCTCCAAATGCACCTAAGGCACCTAAGGCAAGTTGCCTTAGGTGCCCCTACCTTTGCCTTGGTGCCCTAAAAAATTTTGCTATTCTTTATCATGTAATGTCTTGGTGCCCTTTTAAAAATTGGAGGAAAATGGCCTTGCCCCACCCATTCTATTTTGGAGCCTGCGAAATATGACTAACTATATTCTATCGTATATAAATAATTTAAATAAAGATCTTGGATTAAGCCCCTTAAAATTTTTTTACTCCTGTGTAGGGCCTATTAGTGGCGAGAAGTGGATATGATGTAGTCGTACGGAATAAGATAGCAAAGCTACGTCGTATCACTCCCACCGCCCCCCCACAAACCAAAAAAAAAAAAAAAAAACCCAAAGCACACAAAAAAAAAAAGACCCCCCCCAGTTACTATGATGCCGCATCAGGGGTGGGGGGGTAGACTGCCAACCTAACGCAACAGCAAATTCAAAATGGCACTCAACTTCTGGTGCTAGTCTTGTTTCAAGACTTAACGGTAGAGGGCGCTCTACCATATCGACGGTTACACCAACTTGACTAAAGACTAGGCCTGGTCAGAATATTTAAAATATCAAGGACCGTTATTGGAAATTACACTATTCTGCGGGGGTTTATCCACTAACCCGACGATTTTGACAGCCAATTTTTTTTTCCTCTTAATTTATCATGATATTACAATCTGTTTGAACAAAGGTTTAAGATAGGATTTTTTAATGTCCTGGGAGCGAGACTGCCTAGTAAATGCCGTAGCATTTTCCCCAAATTAACCGTTTGTAAAGCCCAATGCCCAAATCGAGCAGATCGTGTCCTACCCCCCCTTCCCCATCTGGTTAGACAAACTTGAGGCGCTATACATATCTTTTCTCTGTTAACATTTTTCTCAAAAATTAAAAAAAAAATCATTATGAAATTCAAATCAAAATCAAAAACGCCATAATCCATGCAACATTCATGAATGCAAACAGGCCAAAAAAATATTCTAAAAAATAAGTTAATCATTTATGCCGACTATGCCACTCATGGCCGGTGGTATCCTACTCAACGCCATCTACTATAGCCATTCTACGTAGCAATAAACAATCCTCCTGGCCTGCGAGTGTACTAGTGGGGCATTGCTACTTGGTGGTAGCTCTGACGACGTTCATGAAGACTCTGCACACATTGCAGAGATATAAAATTCATTTTTTTCTAAAGCAAGTCAGGGGGGATGAATGTCTTGGATCACAAATGCCCTTCAACTTTGTTGAATGCATACATAATCTACTGACTGAAACTTTAAAACCACCATAATACAAGTATAACCTAATACTTGAAACAAATGTATTGAGTCAAATCACTCAGACATGGCAGAAAATGAAACCCATGCACTAATCAAGCAACCAATCTTACTGTTAAAATAAATATTGGATTTTTTGTAATTTCTATAACCTGTATTTGTTAGCAAATACCCAGGATTTATGTCCCATAGCATTTTCACTAGTTTCAACAGTATTAACTACCTACTTAGCAGGATTAAAACCATAAAATGCACAATCAGTGGTCTGTAGTAAATTTACTAATAGCTACGCATCATGTGTAATACTAGTTGCAGCAAGCATGTGTGATTAGTTTCTCTTCAATAATGCCCTATATTAGGAAGCCTATTGGCAATAGCCTGTCTTTTAAACTGACTTCAGAATCACCACCAGCGTCATGGAGAATTGTGGCCGGTACAGATTAGAACCGCTATAACGTACCTTTTAAGTTTAAAATTATCCTTGGGCTTCATACAGACACATACATGTACATGATATAAATCCGTCAAATTCAAATCATAACAATACAATACAGACCTGAATTATCCTCAAATGTGAATCTGTGTAAGGCCACCCATGCCACACACAGCTTGTCAGGGTTTCCCAATTACAGATGAGCTATGAACCTAAATACCAGGTACCCTGACAATGAAAGACACTGAACTATCTATTGTAGTCTACGGTTATAGGTGAGGATTCTCTCTGCGATTTACAAGTTCCTCAATGTGAGTTACGAGTTCCTCAATGTGAGTTTCAAGTTTGTGACTGCGAGTTGTGAGTCAGTTTTGTGAGTTAAATATGTGAGTTTAATCACATTGTGTTACGCGTGCCAAATACTTCCAATGACTTTGTTCAGTATCAAAAATGTAAAAGTCATTTATTTCTATTCTTTTTTATATTACAATTTAGCTTATGCGGCAATTTACAATGTGAAATGGTTGTTGCTTGTTTATTTTTTATTGCATTTTGTTTTGATAAGGTTCATATTCATTTGTTACATTTTGGCCCATTTCACTTTTAGGTATAAATTGCAATCGGAACTTAGGAACTTGCAACTTGTTACTCACAACTCGCACGCCCAACTCGATACTCGCCGATTTTCCAAACCCCTCAGAACTGCAGGATAGACTGATCCACTGCGTGTACATTCCACAAAATTACTTATAATTTCCAGTATTTCCGGCTTTGACCAGACCTCAATACCTCTAGATTTTTAAACCAGTCACATGTTCCATTCAAATAGTCATTTCTTTAAAAGGCCAACACCTGCATTACCCTCTTTAATGGCTCCTGCGAATTTGCTTCATGTTGGGTCAGTTTGATTCATTGTTGTCCTTTCATAATTTTAATGTGTGGGGAGATCTCAACACAAATGACCATCCGATATAATAATTAATGATAGAAGACTTAAAGGGCGTGTTCCGATCGGCTTGGAACCCCCCTGATTTACCCGGAAGTTAGTAATCGTTTTGATATCAGATGAAAGTGCCGTATTTTTCCCTCATTGTCCGTCCTGAAATTTGAGCCTCGATCCATTTCATTCCCAAGATATAACAGAAAACCGACCTTTAGTGGTTTAACCACTTAATTAGCACAGTATTGGAATAGGGCTTTGCGACATGCATTATTGCGTCTACCATCAAAACCGCAAGTTTGTTTCCCACGGTACTTGATTGGGTGTATGTTGCAATTGCCAGGCTCTCATGATCAGTCGAAAACACAATACCATACAATCGGAACAACCACCTTTAATTCCACCAATTCCAAATCACATTTCTGCTGCTTTTCTAGTGACAAGCACATCTGTAGACAAAAAGTTTTTTGTGCTGAATTAATAAACCTTAAACCAAGTCCTCAAGATGAATGGTATGAACTTTGATCCATCAATGCACTAAAAAGCTGCAGTAGTTTGCAAGGCAACCAAAAGTGTATCACTGCAATACTAGAGACAATATATGACTTAAAGTGACCCCTTAATAACTTGACCATCCTCATCCTTACCGTCTTCGACCTATTTAGCGCCCCTCCCTTATAAGCGCCCCCTCAGACCATTGCCGAATTGCAAATCGTGTCTCAATTAAGCGCCCTCCTCCCTTCAGGTCGGAGAAGGTCTACTGTTCTGTACACTCCACTTTGAGTCCCCATTTCTACTACATGCAATGTTTATTTTAACTAGTATCTTTCTACGTAAATTTCTCAGCTAATATTTACATTTTTTACCAGGGTATATTTAACACCCGGAAACATGATGAATACCTCACACTCCTAGCCAATGCTGCTTGCCGTGTCTAATTATCAATTATTTGGAGAAATCGACGACGTCGTCTGAAATAAAAGATGAATACTTCAACGCGATTGCTTGTGGTGCGCTGTCTCCGACGGCGTGGGTTGTGCATTTGGCCCTGATAAATAATCCAATTATGCAATAAACGAACTTTGAAGGCGAGATCATAACAACTTAGGACATGGTAAAGTAGCGCTTCGAAATAAAGGAGTTATTAGATTTGGGCTGCTAGATTTGTTGGGACAAGATTGGAAGTAACCGACTGAATGTGCTGCTATCCATTTGGCAAATCCTCAACGTGGCTCTCAAAATATTATTGGACACTATTTTAGAGCATTAAAAGTCGCCAACAATTCCTTATGATCATGTAATGCAATAAAACAAGTGGATCTTTCCCCGTTAGTATGGGTAGGATAAGTGGAAGAATGACTCCCTTTTTTCCCTTTATTTCTTCATTATTATTTTCACCTCTGGCTTTTTATTTTGAATTGGATCCTTTGGAGCCCTCTATATCCGATGGTGATTGTACAGCGAAATCTGTCACTCATTCATCCCGACTAGTACGTGTAAAATTATCTTTTGGCAATCACATTTCGACATCATTATGACGTGTTATAGTATTATAATTATCGATACAACTACCTGCCTTCTCTAGAGGGACTTACTTTCCTCAATATACCAGTTAACATCCTACGGCAATTTTCTTCTTGTTGACTGCCAATCCCTGCCGGCCAATCGCTTATGGCCAGATTTTAAACGTTGGCTAACAGATACAATGACCAGTGTGTAACAGTCATGCCGAACTAGTTCAAGATACCAGGCCCTAACATGTTTTACAACATGCTGTTACTGGTCATACAATAACGCATAAAATTCCCTCTTCAACTCTTCATTCATGAAATTCACTTAACCTTGTACTTGCTATTTCCAAGATAAATGTGAAAGATGTAGGACACACCTTCTTCTCATTCAACACTTCTGTGACCTGCCCTAGCGACTTCACACTGCTAGTTGCTGAGCCATGAAACATGTTGATTTGCCCTGACGTTTGGCATTCCATGCAAATTTATGGTTACACCATTTTTTTGGTAGGGCGGGAAACAATTTCTGGTGACAATTGTGACATTTTGGTTTACTTCCATAGGATATCGTATTAATTGGCGATACTGGAGCAAATAATTACATCTCTTGCAGAGTTACAATGGAACTCCAAAAAGAGTCTAAGACGCGTGATATAGCCTATATTATTTGATGCTACACAAAAACAAATCGCCAGGCCCTTTCCAGAAAGCTGTAGGGCATGCTTAGAAGTTGATGGAGCATGTGTTATGGGAATTGGGGATTTCCCAGGGAATTTCCCCATTGCATACTAGTATTGGATTTGGTTCTACCACTTTTATTAGGTGGATACCCCCCCCCCTCTTTGTACTATAAATAGCACCCTAATTAATGATTAATTTTTGGGTTGTTTTATTTGTGAATTGTCTTTGATCATTTTCAAAGTATATGTTTATTAATGTGTACAACTTTGTACATGACATCAGGTTAGCGTACATCTTTCCTACACTCAATTGCGATGCGTGATCTATTGCTAGACTGACGGACCCCCTATTTTTATGCTGTGGCTTTCAGGTTTAATCTTCCTTGTGCAATAAATAAATAAGATGTGATCGTGTTCAGCTTGTTAGGCTCCGATACAAGCCACAAACGAGGTTAGATTTACTCTGGATACTATTACTTCTGATACCTTTTCCATTTTTACAAATCTATAATTTGAATTAAAGAACTATCAGTGATTATCCGAAAAAGTCAAAATATTTGAATTAGCAGGATAGTGAGGATAAGACTTTAGAAATTCTCATAAGTTTGCCTTTCCATTCTGAGGGGTGTTCTTCCTCCAGTACCCCTACAAAGGAAGCAAATGGCAGTGCTCAAGGATACGAATCTCCATTTATACGTGTTTTAGTAAAGTGTCCGTTTCGACAGTAATGACAAAAATTTCCGATTCTGCCCTTCTTAATGTTTGCTCTGGTCCTCATTTGCAGGGTGTGTTAGGATACCTGTAGTTTTACAAACATGCAAAAAGCTGATTTTTGATGATTTTTTTGAGTTTCTGATTTCCAATCACTGATATGCCTTTAAGTTAAAGCATTGTTGATGCTATAATATGATGTGACATTTGTTTATGTTTATGCGCCCCTGTTGGTGTAAGAGAGAACGGCAGGCAAAAGCACCTATCGTTGCATGGGGATATTCTGTTTTTTGCTGAACTTTTTGTTTGAATTAAATACTACTAACTTTCCTTTCAAGCATAATAAGCTAATGGTACCACTGCATTTGTGACCAATTTTAGATCAGAAAGATTCTTGGCACTTAATTTATAACCTATTTTAAGTGGTCTTCATCAGAAATCTACTTTAATAATTTGCCTGCCAGAAAACAACAGAGGCGTTCCTGAATGTCAACCAGTGGTACGTCATAGGTCACATCATCTATAGCGATTGTACCAATGCTTAACATAGAGGTAGGTAAGTAGCCGGCCGTTAGTTAAGCTTTCCCCACAGGGATTCGCGGTCAAAAGGACTTGCGCATGTTACCTAAAATAGCGCCCCCCTAAAACGAAGTTACAAGCACCCGGGCGCTAAATAGGTCTATACGGTACCCAACATAAGACTCATGTCTGAATTATAAGCATACAATGTTGAACGTTTATCCATCCCTTCACCAAAAGCTGAAGTTGGAAAAAGTGTCAACCCAAATAGTGTGTACTAAATGTTTGCACAGACAGACAAACACAGAAAAACACACAAATCAATCATGCCGACATAATTATCAGGCTTTGCGATTGCACCGGACACCTAAATATTGATGTTTAAATTGGGAAAGTGCTGAGGACAAAATCATGCAAAGCAGCTGTTTTTGGACCCTACTTACCCTCTGATCTGGACACCTTTCCCCGACCAGGCTTTTGCCCGTAGAAACCACTCTTGTTGTGTTAGGGACGTTTAGGATAGCCATACTTGCTACTGTTTCCGGTACTGTTTTGTTGTCCTGTACTAAGCACCTTAGGAATTCAGCTTAGGTGAGCCTTTTATGTGATTTCTGCACTCCCACACCTTATAAAACTCAAGGCTTGGTTCACCGAAACTCTCTGCCATAATTGGTTCAGAGTTATTTACCGAGCGTGAGGTGCGTCCAACACGGAATTGAATGCTGATTGGCTTGCAGTTGGCTTGTTGAGTAGATCACCGTCCCATTGGTTCCCTGAGGGTCCCATAGACTCGCCCCTTTTATGCAGATATTATGATGTGCGCGTTGCACACATCTGTAACGATTTCTGGCAGCAACTTTAGAGGCCTTCTCACTGCTTCACTTTTTTTTAGTTTGCTCTGTCCAGTCCCGAGTCCCCTACAATGTGCGACAGCAACCGCTGCTCATGGACTGAAATTAGAAGCTTTTGCAAACATTCTTTATCTTTGTTTTTCTCTTATTTTCTGTCTTAGATCTTCCTAATTAGCCCTCAGAACGATTTAACATGAAGATAACATCAATGGACTTTTATTGAAGGTGCCACGTGTAGGCCTATTCATTGTTTATCAACTCAAATGTGATACTACAGGCTGGCGGCATTGTAATGTTCCTGTCCGAGTCATTGCATTGTATTCAAAAAGGGTTTTGTTAACATTACACAAGCAATTATCTCATACCTAATTCCCCCAAAAAATGAACAACATACGTTGACTGACAGATTTTGCTTGTACACGCGTATGCCTATTGGTGCAAAGATGACTTGCCTTCCGCTCAGCCTAGAGTTGGTCTTTCCATGTGCCTTTGCTCAGGGGGGGGGGGGGGGGGGGGGGGGGGGGGGGGGGGGGCGATTCTGTCAATTGGCAAACAAAATTTGAAAAGTATCCTTGACCAAGACTAAAGCCTTTCATGGCATAATTACTTATCTTCGCACCTCCCTGTCACGTGATTTTAGGGAATAAAGTACACTGTAATTACAGAGTATTGGTAAAAAGGATATAGTGTAGTTATGGCCCTTAAATGAATGAGACCACTCTCTGTGGTTAACATTTTTAAACAGGGGCAGCAACCGCGAATTCAAAAACACATCGGCGTAACCTGAGTGCTAGTCTTTTTCAATCACTTAACAGTAAGAGGGCGCTCTTTATGCATATCGACGGTTACACACAGACTTTACTAAAGTCCCGCAGCCGGTTCCAAATATTTAAAATCTACATGGACCGTTATTGGAAATTACCTATTTTTGCAGGCGGGTTATCACTAATCCCAAGATTTTGAATTCAATAAGTTATGCATAACTTATCATGATATTACTAAGATCTATTGAACTAAGATTTAAGGAAATAGGTCAGATTCTGAATATTTGGAAGTGAACCGATAGATTAATATAAATCAAAATAAGTTGAAAATGTCCACATTGTGAGTGTATTTTGCCCTTTTAATTTTCCGCCAAAGAGCGTAATCGAAAACAATTCGACAAATCCACATCGCAGGTAAATGGTGACGTCAAAGTGATAACCCCCATTCCCTCAATTGACGTCGTTGTGACCATTACGATGCAAGTGTTGCCACTTTCTATTCGAGTGAACTGCCAAGGGGGTAGGAATGCCATCCTTAACAGCAACAGCCTGAATCCAAATCGACATCAACCATCCGGCGCGACTCAGAGTTGCTAGGCATTTCAAGACTTAACGGTTAGGAGGGCGATATAGCGTATCGGACGGTTACCTCAGACTGCCTAACGTCTAGGCCGGTCACGAATATTTAATCTAATGGACCGTTATTTGGAAATTACCCACTGATTTGCAGCGGAGTTAATCCACTAACCCCGACGGATTTGAAGTTAATAATTTATCCTTATTTATAATTGATGATACTAGAGTAGTGAACTAGGGTTTTAGAGGAGATTTTTTAATGAACCTGAGACACAGGTACATAGTAATGCAAGTAGCAGTTCCCCCCACAAATTACCGTTTGGAAAATCCACAAAGGCCCCAAAGCCCCCCGTGAACTGCGATCGATGTGTTTTTATATCAATAATAATTAAAACCAACGAAATTGAACAAATATGTCATTCGAAACTTCTTTTCAAATTTTATTATGAATTCATTAATCCATCAACTATTCCGTGTCATGCAATAACAATTCGAGTCACACGATGTTTTGTCATTCACTTTGACGTCACGAGGAGAGCAAAATTGGGCGCTTTTGATCAATGAAGCCGTGGCGAAAAAATCCGCCCGTTTCTTGTCTGTCAAAAAAAGCAAAAATTTAAAATGCCTCTATTTGTTAATTTTACATCAAATTGTATTATTTTTTCGGGAATTGTTGATGTATGTACATATATTTTATGAATGTAAGTCAACTGAGCTGTGTATGTATAAAAATCTTGACATATTTCCTTTAAGAGGGATTTTGTAATGTAACTGAGCAGAGTACTTCATTGACACATGCTCATTTTCAAGGATTCAATTTGATTTCAAATGAGAGACTGGGACCTGGGAAGAACCCACAATTTTACACCCACAAAACTACCCACGAGTGTTACAAACACACTAGAGATTTCCCATGAGACCAAACCCTACTACTAGTACTTACTAAACCAAAGTTTTAAATCGGTTTTATCCACGTCAACGGGGGTGGCCGATTCACCCCACATTTGCAGCAACCCTGACTCCTTCCTTCCAATTCGCTCAATTCAATGCATCCTCCATACTCAACCCGACCCTCCTACTCTTTCCTCCTCCCACTTGTTCTCCATGTTTCTTTGGACGTCCCCTCCTCCTCAAACGCCACCTCGAAACTTCCAAAAGCCCTTCCCAACAAATTGCTCACCATCCTTCCTCAAACACATGCCCAACACCAACGTATCCAGTTCGCCTTCGCCAACCGGTCAACCGCTATTCCAAACCCAACATCTGATCAAGTTCAGCAGTCTTCATCCTGTCCATCAACTTCACACCACAACATCGCTCTCAGCATTGCTCTCTCTGTTCTCCTAAAAATCGACATCTCATTTTCGCTCAGGACCACCACGTCTCATCCCCATTACAGCATCACTGATCTAACAACTCTTAGTTATTACACCCATTGCCTCATCTTCAAAGGATATCTTTTCCCTTGCAACAACTCCCCACATCCCTAAACTTCAACCCACCAGTTTTGAGTAGGAAAAACTTTTGCGTGAAAATTTCATGTCAATTGTATGAGATCTCACCTAAGCAGTGTTAGCTATAGAGAAAATACAATTTCAAAAACTGCAATCCAAGTATAGTAGTAGACTTTCAACCATCCCATTTTGTCCCCATTATCTTTAATTTGGAAGGAAGCCATTGTGTGGTGAAAAATGGTTGTTTGTTGTAACCATCTGTCCTTAAGTATGGACCCGGTT
>JAMKCH010001109.1:0-43947 GCA_023653785.1 Ophioderma brevispina | reverse complement strand
TTTGCCAACAAGTTGGCGGGGGGACCAATAAACCTGTGGGTGTTAAAGCACATAATAACAGGTAATCGCAGTTAGTGCAGTTATAATGTAGATCTTTTTAAATCAGGGCCATTTTGGGATGCACATGTGACCAAACTTTATTTGCCTCCATGACAAACAACCAATCTAGCGAAAAGTGGACAATTCTGGTTGGTTTGGACAAAAAATAATGTTACACTTTTGCTGGATTGTTTGTTTGGTCATGGGCGGCGGGCAAATAAAGAGTTTGGTCACATGTGTGCATCTCGAAGAATGGCCCATCAAAAGCTTTCCGAACATGAAGATCCCGATTAAGCGTTCAGGGCTAGAATTCGGCGAGAATCCGAGATCGATTCTCGCAAAGATTCTCGTTAAATTGATTTGTGTGAATCAATGTTGATTCTCGTAAACTTTAGAACTTAATACAATAGCAAATTAGATGATTCCTGCAAAATTAATTTTTTAGAACTCAAGACTGATTCTTGCATTCTGCAACGAAATTCTACCCCTGGCATCCAGTTTTATAACGGGTCATCACACATAGTGTTGGGGGCACAGAGAACGGCAAGTGCTAGTGGCTGTAGGCAATTGTGAGTGGTGTAAGGATGCTCGCGTGCGGACGTGCGTCTATTATGTTTCCGATATTCAATTGGAAGGTCTATAGCACTATCTTCATGTAAGCATGATAATGAAATCTAGGGTTAGATTTAGGCAAGAGTTAGGTTTGGGATGGAGTGGAGATGGTTTGGGTATGGCCAATTAGGCTTAGGATAGTAAAAAAGGTCATACGTACATAAACAAGACTGTTACTACTCACATTCCAACAAGCCAATAGTGAAAATTCTTTAAAATTTAGTGGGGGGGGGGGAGGGATAGAGGTGACCAACATTGACAATAAGTGGCTGTTAACAAAAAGATGTCTCATTACAAAAATTGGGCAGTGGTGGTTTTTCTAGAACCTCATCCTTCCTCAGATTCTGCCTAACAAACAAGCCAATGATCGCTGTCCATATAAGCACAAGATCCAATATTGACAAGGACCTATATTTCTTAGTGAAACCACAACCATAACAGTACTGTGCATTAAGGAGGGCAGAATACGGAAGCACTTTCAGGGGTTGCCATGTGACTGGTATGGGTAAGACATTTTGGACATAAAACCAAAGTTTTAGCACTTTTTACCATAGCAATTAATGTTTGGATTTGCAAGTTTATTTTACATGCATTTGTTAAAAGAAAACTTCTCAGCAGATTTTTAAAGGTGTGTGTCTTTTCTTGGACCTTGTGTCCGATATTACCACGTTCGCAGTCACCATGTTTACCTAGTCAAGGAATTGCAGAAAATTTCAAAACTGCGCAGTTCTTTCAAGTTATCAAGCTTTATTCCATTATCACAGTTACAAGGAGATGAAAAAATCATAGGCCCTAATTCTGCATTAAATTCTTTATTTTGCATTTTTCTCAAAAATTAACGTAAACTGCCCCTATTTTATTCCAGATTCATACATCAAAATGTTGTTTTATCTCAAAATTCCAAAATATTTGGTGGAGAAATTCAATAACATGGCAAAACTCCTTAACCGAGCACATCACTTGGCACTAAAGAATGTGGAAAACACAAAAATTTCTGGCAGTCTGACATGTATTCTTCAAGTGGTAATTCAACTGTTTCCACGACGACAGATAGTGCTAGAGAGGTGGTAAACCAATTTTACAGAGAAACAAAAAAAAATGGCATCATATAGCAGAAGCACTAATTCTACTTAAAGGTGCAATGAGAGATTTCACATATCAGGTGGTCCTATCAAAATTGAAAATATGATTTTGACCTAATTGTAAAGACTTTATAAAAAAAATATCACCACGAAAGGATTATTAAGCTTGAGAAATGTTCTTTGGTACAAAAAATTGTGCAATTCTAATTTCGTTATAGGAGCAAATACAAACATTCAGCCATGTTTTATATTGAAATATAAGCAAATAAAATCACCCGTTCTCTCTGTTAAGGCATTTTGTAGCCAAAGACAAAGGTAAGAAAATATATGGGTGTCTATCTATATGGAATTACTATTATGAGACAATATTTGGGTGCTCATAAATCTCTGTTGCACCTGTCTATATGAACCGATAAATACTAGCTCCGTAACACCATACGTCTGATCTGCTGTACCCATCATTCTTGTACAAGCCTACAGTGGACCCATTTCATCACATCAGTTAATAGTCATTAGCAAGACCTGCTCAAACTTCTGGAAGTATGTTAGAAACCCTTATAAATTAATAATGTATCCACCAAATTGAGCAATTTTACCAATGTTAACCATTACAATTTCTAGTACTATATAAACGAAGCGCGATACCTTTAAAGGACACTGATATGTTAAAGAAATGAGGAATAGGCTAAAAAAAGTCCAATTCTCCAATTAATGAATTTTCGCATTATACAAAAACTTGGTCGATTCCACACGCTGAATTCTGTTTATGTATTACTGCTACATTTCTCAAGGTCAAGGAAGTAATCTTATTAGCATTTTTTTTTAAAGTTTTCAACAATATCTGATTACCTCAGCTAAGTAGCCTTGCATTGTTTACATATATAGCTAGTTACATCATTAAAATATAAAGGTAGTTGTTAACATCAAATGTATAGAGATTTGGAAGACTTTCACTACTTGGAAAATCAATACAATGTGGTTATATGAATCCCTAGTGCTCTTATTATGCTAGCTGGTAATGTACAGAATTATTAACCTTTGGCACAAATGAATGAGGAACAGCAGTGGATACCCACCAGCCCAGCTGTATTTAAATGTGTAAAGTTTGGACCTTAAGCTATCAACAGACTTCACTCCAAACTGGTCACAGCACAGATGCAATAGAAGATCATGTATTTACTAATACTACAGATATTATAAAGTTATGATCTTGCTGTAGACACCATGACAGAGGGCCAGCATCGATGCTTGATGGGTAAAAAGACCTTTCAGATTATCTTGGCTACAGTTGGTACCAAATAGAGAAGGGGAATGAGTGGGAACTATTTAGAAGTGAAAGATCAATCTCTGGTTAGCACACAAGGTGACTGACGTAAAGGATTGTCCCACCATACAGATCATGGTCCTTACCTTATTCCCAGCTGATTCAGGAACACACGTCACCAATTTACAATTGTAAAATTCAACATGGCTAATAGTCTATTACTCAACATGGCTAATAGTCTCTTACTCACATGGCTAATATCTCTTACTCAAATAGATAGGCTCTTACTCAAAACATGGCTAATCAGCTCTTACCAACATGGCTAATAGGATCTTACTAACCTGGATAATAGTCTCTTACTCAACATGGGTAATAGGCTTCGTACTTCAACATGCTAAAAGTTCTTACTAAAGTACAGAACTGCCTGGAACATGCAATTTATTTGAAAGAGTACAGTGGTGCATGTGTTGGCATTGGGAAAGTATTATGATGAATTTGGTTGGAAAGTTTACAATGGCAATCAATGTTGAAAGGGACATCGCCGAATAAGGAATGGAGGACGCCTCTGTCGTTTTCATGAAAGCAGATGAACTTGATGAAAACATTCCGCTTTAAGGGACATGTCCAAAGTTTAACTTTTGCAGTTTTCAAAAAATCCCACTTTACATAAATTCCCTAAAGACGGTTTTATGTAAAATTATAATACAGGCTTCAATGGGTAACTGAAATTTCCAAATATGAACCCTTTCCCCCCCAAGACCACGCTCCCGCTTTGCAGGATTTTTCGTTATATTTAGCAACATATTATATGAGTGGCATTCTGGTTCTTGGGGGGAAGACCTCATTTTTGCATTTTTGTTTTCTGTGGGGGCCTGAACACTAATTGAATTGCACTAAACAACACCAACATATTACATACATACCATGCACATCACTATGTGGTAAGGTATGCTAATCTACCAAGGGCTCAGTTCAGAAGCCTTTAATGGGCACATGTTAACGACAGCTGACCTTGCATATCCTGGGTATCATAATCATACTAAAATACAAGGTGATGTATTTGTTCAATACAATGTGAATGAAAGCTATTGAACTGTGCCATGGAATTGTGATTTTATTAGCTCATAGCGCTTGCTAGCTTGCTCTGATATAAATAGCGCGGTCATGGGCCACTTGTGTTGTATTCCAGAGTCTGCTTTGTGTGAAGACAGTTATATAATCCAAATCTCACCGAACTAGCATAAGCTAATGGTATTTGGGTATTGTTATTAAGGGCTGCCTCGTGTAGCCTCTTTGTAGCTTATAAAGGACAAAAAGGCATGTATATACGTCACTTACAAGCTCTATAACAAAGGGCAGCTATGCAACATCTTCCTGTTTCTTCATTTAAGTAATAAATGTGCATTTGAATGGAGGAATACTCTAAGCTTTGCTTTTTCCAGAGAGCATGCCCCTGAACTTTCTCAACTTTTGTCATTTTTTCTTGATACAAATTATTTTTGGGATAAAAAACACATTGCGTATATGTTAAAGTAGTTGTAAAACACCAACTCAAACTTGATGGTGAAATATACTATTTATGATTATAGAGGCCTCCTTCTCTCCTTATCCGGCGATGTCCTTTAATCAATCTTCTGCTCAGTATGAAAGCTTTAATATATTAACCATTTCAGGTAGGCACTCACTATTGTAAGCACAACAACAAAGGTACAATTGATTGATTGATTCAATTTGATTGATTGCATATACTGTAACCACTCGGGTATAAGCCCGCCTTCGGGTATAAGCCCACCCCCAATTTTTAAAGAAAATACAGAAACTAGCATAAACTCTGGTATAAGCCCAGGTGTAATTTTACCATTTCGGAAAGGCGGCAGTAATTACACAAGCAAATCCACATTTAAAACTATAGAGCCATCAAAGTAGGGCCCAATGCATTGGGATGGATTGTTTACTAGAATTACTTTGAGGAAATGGGGGGGGGGGGGGGGGAGTGACAGGAAAACTTGTAATGTTTTAATATCTGCTACAACAAAAGTGTACATAAAATGGCATCTGGTGAATAATAAGCTCTTGAATGATGCTTGCAATTTTATTTGATATTTGCTCCCAAGTTCTAGCCCCTCCCCAGGTATAAGCCCATCCATATTTGAAGTAAAATCTTCCTTTAGGGGGGTGGGCTTATACCCGAGTGCTTACGGTAATTTCTGATTTCTTTCAGACACAGAACGCATGTCAAACCACATATACCCGAAAAATTAATACGAGCAATTACCACCAGATGTACAAAAACACTATGACAAAAATACAACTATATCTGGCTCATTTCTTGGACATCTCTTGTATGAACTTTGCCTACATGCAATCTATTGGTGTGTTGTTCTGGCATTGAAGCGTGTGTACATTGTAACATGTCCGAGTATATGACCCAGAGTAACTAAAATTTCTTGCAAACCAGTTTATACGTCATATCTAAACAACCTCTCATGTTCGTGGTCAAACATGTTTAAAAATCATTTTCAATTTTCCAATGGTTGTTACCACAAAAAGCTAACAAAATACATTAAATCTCATCTAAACTTGGAAGCAGGTTTTCTGAACCCAAGAAAATGTACGAAGACTATACTGGGGTAAGCCGTGTGTAAGTATTGCATTCAAGAATCTACGGGTAGTTTAACTGAATAAAGAAGGAACTTACCTGATTTTGATTCCACTGTCCAGGCTGTATTCAAAAACAAGATTGTTTCCACAATTAAATGTTACACAGGCACTTTCAGCTCTTTCAAAATTTTAGTCTAAAATGCTTTCTTTTCCTCTGGGATATACTCAAGTTATTAATTGCATGTCAGAAAGTTTGTTACTGTTCAATTACATTTAATTCCAATTCAAGCTTAAATCCTTTAAGTGTAGTACTAGTATATGCACATTTTAAGGATCTTGGGGTTTATCGCGTCAGTTGATTCTAGAAGTGTACCCCAGAGCTAAACATGAACTAAGAATAAATTTAAAAACACTAGAACCAGCCTGAATTTCACCATGCATCCAATTAAGGCTGAAGTAGTTGAATCTTTCATAGTTCTGTAGATAAATAAAAGAGTCGTCTTGATATAATCTTGATATAATTTATCACAGTTTATCCCAGAATATTCACAAAACAAGACTTGCACTTCATATACTATCAAGACTCAAACCAGATGCTGTCTTTTACATAGCCTTTACAATATCAAATCTTGATATATTGTTCACCCATATCTAGAGTACAACCAAATCATTTTCAACCCGTTTGAATCCCTAGGAGTTACTGACGGTGCTTCTGACATAACCTTATTGGAAGGGTAATACAACATTTCTTAATTCTACAGAACAGTCTATAGTTGTTTTCTATTTAGAGCATTTCTTTTTCCGACGGTCTCCAAGGGCTTTTCCATGACAAATCCGCTACATCTCTCATCTTCACCCGTCAAGGCTAACCCTAGCACAGGTCTTTGCCATCGCAATCAATTAGAACATAGCCAAATGCGTTTGGCTAACCTCAAGAACATGTTGGAACTTAATCATATCATATGGAAAACAATAACATTAAAATATTCTAGCAGCATTAAACTCAGGGTAATGGGACTTTGGCATTGGCAAATTTAGTAAATAATCTCCCTGAATTTTCTAGTGAATCCATTTTTGAGGGGTTTTTGAATTCCCTGATCCCATCCCAACACATATGTCCGTTCCATCATTGGTCATACCAAGGACCAAAATACTTTTTGTTTTGGCTACAGGGCTACTGAGCAATTCTGCAATGCATTAGCCAATCCTAAGTACATTTTACCATAGGCCACCATTTTCCTCATGGTGCTTTTGTGAAAACTGAGGGTTAATTGCCCTTAGCCCTTGTGTATTTTAGCCCCAGGGTCATTACAATTAGGGTTTTTAAAAATAATTTTAAATGGTACTCAAATCAAAAAAAAAAAAAAAACAATATACTACTTGTTGGAAACTTTCTTAGTTTATGAGGGGAGGGAAAGGAACAAACTTAACCTTGAAAACTAGGTCACCGAATTCCCTATGTTTATTTAATTTATAAAAGCAAAGAGTCACTGAATATTGCAAAGCAAGGAGTCGATTGAATGTTAGTCAATATTGAAGTCGTCGACAAACCGCAACTACAAATACCACAAAATAATAGAATAAGATACACTACTACCCCCCCGGTCTTGGTGGTGGAGGTTCCTCTTTCCCAGGGAGGTGGGCCTCGCATCCCTGGTGGAGGAGGGCCTTGCATTCCTGGAGTGGGTCCTTGCTGGGGTGGGAAGGGGACCTTGCTGTGGTTGCATTGGGCCCATGTGGAGGTCCAATGTGGGTGGAGGCCCTTGGTGTGGTGGAGGGTGTCCGCTCTGTGGAGTTCCCTGACCTGGTGGAAGGACCCTGAGGTCTGGTGGTGGGGGGTCCTCTTGGTGGGGCCTCCCTCTATACCTGTGTGGTTTACAATATTTAATCATTAGCAAAACATGTAAAATTAACACAAAGGTAAAAGTCTTAATTTGATGCATTTTTCAGGACAGTCTGCTATTTAAGGGGATCTATTGCTTGCACAGCTCTGTCACTACTATATTTTTGGCAAGACTGGTATTTGCTGCACTGAAATCATGTCCATGCACCTGCCATAGACACACCAAGTTCACAATACAAATACATTCAGCTTATCTTACCAGGCATGAAATGTTTTGCCTGGGGAGGACCCTGACCAGGAGGTGGCCCCATGGGACCACCCGGTGGAGGTGCCCTGCCAGAGCCAGGCCCCATACCTGGTGGACCTCCTGGACCTCCATCGTCCTGGGAATTGTTCCCTTGGTGGAGGACCTTTGTCCCCCGGGGACCCCAAATTGAAGGCCCCCCATGCCAGATGGAGGTGGCCTCCAATGGCCGCCGCCTTCCTCCAGACTGTTATCACAACGTTTGTTGTCTTATTGTCATTTCTTCCACGGTACTCCCCAGTTGGAGGTCCTGCGCTACCATCGACGACCACCATGGGCTAACAAAGTATGAATTTTATAACAGAAAATCAGTCACTCAAATAAACCATATCATAATGAAAAATTGTGTGTATAGGCAACGTGAAATGCAGTTGCGCTAACTTTCTTTTGACGTGGGGAGGGACTCATTAAATTTCCAGTTTTGGGCAACCTTTAGTCAAATTTTGCATATTTTTCCGTGTTCTTACCTTTCCGATAGCCAGTTCAAATTGCTCTTTGTTTTGGCAGATTCTCCTATTTAACTGTGGTGACACAGTGCCTGCCCAGAAGTTTCTCTGAAAACAAATTCCAACACCAAAATTACTACTGCCATGCTAGATAGAAATGGGCCTGTGTTGGCTAAGATATATTTTTTGTAGTTTTTTTTTTTAATGTTTTATTATTTTGTAATTAAATAAAACCATGTCTATCTCAATCAAAGAAATTTAAAGTAACAGGAACTGGTTTGGAAACAAACTTTTTTGCCAACCAGTTTCTGTTAAATGGATGTGCTGTGGTAGTTATACAGAGGTTGCTGGTTTAATTCCCAATTCCCAATAGGTGGTATGCCCTCCCCACCCCACCCCATGATACAATGAAGAATTAGCATGGCACTGCACAAGGAATGACAACGAGTGCATCAATGATGCAGTAACCCATCATTGGGATGGTTAGGGGAATGCATGTTTTTATTAGTTTGATTTGACCTCCTTTGGCTTGATACCCCTGATGACTTAGAACATGACCTTTAACATTTTCGCCATCACCAATCAATCCCCACTCACTAATTTTTCATTTTGATACACCAAGTTTACCTCCTTTTTACCTCCTTTGACTCCCTGATGACGCGGGTCATAACCTTGAAGGTTTTTGTCAGCAATCCCCCACCTTCCAGTTTCACGTCCATACACCAAGGTTTACCCCATTTGACCTCCTTTGACCTTGACTGTCCCGGATGACCTTGGCTTCACTATCAAACTCAGTCTGTGGAAGATCAAGGGGCACCCACCCACAAGTTTCCGAAACGTACGGCCTGCGATCTCTCCAAGAAAATTTAAAAAAACATGCTTTGACCTTTTTTGACCTTACATCCTCTAATTACCCTTGGGGTGACCTTGACGTGCGGCAGCAACAATTGACCCACCTTCAGGTTTCATGTCCCTACACCAACCTTTAACCACCTACCCCATGTGGAATTCTGAATGAACCCCTGATGACCTTGTTATGACCTTTAAAATTTTTGGTATCAACATTACCCCCACCCACCAAGATTTCGCGGGATACCCCAAAGTAGTCCCCCACCCTTTGTTGATGACCTTTGACCTTGTATGACCACTGATGACTTGTTGGTGCTCTTCAAGGGCCTTCTTGATCATTCTGGATATCATCTTTCAGTAACCCTTTCACTAATTGGCTTGAAAGTTTTAATGACCGCTGTAGGCACTTTGGCACTTGAACTTACTAGCAGACCCATTGTCACACTCACTTCTACCCTACCGTCTGGAAGAGGAATATTTGAACAACTAGTTTACACTTTCTAAATTCCAAGTAGGGCTTCTTCCTTGATAACCCTAAGTTAACTTAAAAATATTTTATTAATTTAATCATGTCCCATTATTAGAACTCAAGCTTTAATTAAGTCATTTACAATCAATTTCCTTCCTCACATAACATGTGAAAATTCAAGGGCTTTAAAAATTGTTGATGTGGTTGGAATAGAGCCTAGCAAGGACAATTATTGGTCTTTATGGCCTACTTGCTAATTCAAATTTAACATTTAAATTGCTCTATAGAGAGTGACCAGGCCAACTGAGTCAGCCCTTTAAGATTTTTGGCAGCAACAATCAACAATCCCACCCTGAAAGTTTCATGGCTATATAAACCACATGTTTTGCCCCATTTTACCTGGCTTTGACCTTGACTGATCCCCTAATGAACCTCTGCATAACCTTAAAAATTTTGGTGTCAAAAATGACCCCCACCCCCTCCAAATTTCATGTCCATACACCAATGTTTTACTCCATTTGACCTCATTTGATCTGATGACCCTGATGACCTTTGAATCCACGTAACCATACAAACTCGTCCTTCGGACGGTCAAGGGGCACCCACCCCCAAGTATTTCAGGAACTGCGACTCTCGTCTCTTAGAACCAACGTTTAAAACCAACCTCTTTGACCTTGAAAATGACCCCTAATGAACCCCTTGTGCCCGTGCCGTGACCTTCAAAATATTCGGCTCAAAATCGCCCCCCCCTCCAAGTTTTTCATGTCCATACCCAATTTTTACCCCTTCTGACCCTCATTTGATCTTGAATGACCGCCGATGACCTTTTATCCGCTAACCAATATAACCTCGGTCTTCGAGGTCAAGGAGCCCCACCCACCAAGATTCAGGAACGTGCCACCCTCAGTGTCCGAGAACCCAAGGTTTAACCTCCTTTGACCTTGACTGACCCTAATGACCTTGTCGTGACCTTCAAAATTTTCGACATCAAATCACCCCACCCCCAAGTTTTTCATGTCCATACCCCAACATTTACCCCATTTGACCGCTCATTTGACTTTGAATGACCCCCCGTAGACCTCCTGATCCACGAACATATAAAACGTTCGTCTTCAGGGTCAAGGATCACCCACCTACCAAGTTTCGGGAACGTGCAACCCTTTGGTGTGCGGGTAACCAAGGTTTTAAAACCTCCTTGTGACACCTTGGAAGGACCCCTACTGACCTTGTCGTGACCTTCAAAATTTTCGCCATAAAAATCGACCCCACACTCCAAGTTTCATGTCCATACACCAATGTTTACCCCATTTGACCTCATCTGACCTTGAATGACCCCTGATGACCTTTGAATCCACTAACCAATACAACTCGGTCCCTTCGGTTGGTCAAGGGGGCACCCCGCCACCCGTTCAGGAACGTGCGACCCTTGGTGTCCGAGAAAATAGACCGATCAGACAGACGACACACTGACCAGCAGACAAACATACAGAGAGACATCCCCGTAAATAATGATCATTTATTGACTGACTGCGTAAACTGTTGACAGGCAAAGAATGCCATAAAAAACATAGCCTTGAAAATTTATCGGTGGACGGAGTAGTTGCTTCCTAACATGTTTACTTGGGTCGTCGGCTAAATGGGCCTACTCAGGTGTGCATTTTGTGCATAAACGTCATGTCATACTTACTTGTGCTTGTACTCGACCTTGTTAGCTCCGCACACTGGTGTTTTGTGTGTGTGTGTGTGTTTGTGTGTGTGTGTGTAAAATACTTGGGGATCACCATGAGCCCAAAAATATTGTATTCCCCATTCTTGTGTTGTTTCTGTCGGACATTCGATCGTCATATTGTGTGTGTTATTGATAATTTCTAGCTGAACATTGAACGATGAGGATATTAAATGAAATGGAAAATCGAAATAACATTAATTATACCGGTCTGGGCGAACATGTGGGGACAAGGATGGTGACCCGTGCACACTGTCTCTTACACCGTCATTGCCCCGGCAAGTTCCCGAGAGAATAAACAATGAGACGATCGGAAAATAACCTGGAAAATAAATAAACAAATGCCAACGATATCGATTTTCTTTATTCATTATTTACATATTAGACTGACGGAGACGATCTGACCAGATTTACACGAATTCACTATATTACGATTTTATTGGCCGAACCTAGTAGAAAATTATTTACATACCTCCCAGATGCTGATTTGAACAATACGGCAAAAAGTAACAAATAAAAATGGTTTTAATCGTATGAACACGAAGAAACCGCACGAAACTGGTAGTTGGTACTTTATTTTCGCCATGAAGCTGAAACGTAAACATTGATAGTGCACGACCTTTTCGTGCAGTCAAGGGTCACATATTAACATCAGACCCGGGCTAACGATGCTTGGATATGAAAAATGGCACTCTCTTTGAAATAACTTAAAAGTTGTCGAACTAAAAGTTGTCTCATTATTTTCTTACTTGATTAAATCAAAGTAATGTCAAAAGTTTCTCTTGAAAGTACTGGGTACAATTTCAATGAACATTCGCTATGTAATTAATGCTGCGGTGTGATTTCCAAAAGTTCGACCCATCGCACTCGGAAAATTTTCGATGCGTGCAAGCTTTTCTTAATTATGTTTCTCGATTAAAAAATATTTCTTCATTTCAAATACGAGAACTGAGCCATATAGGTAAAATAGGTTGTTAACAGCAATGGGAATTACAGGCTCATGGGGTGTGAGGTACGATATAGAGGTTCATGGATAGAATTGTAATGGGGAAAAGTGATCGGTCAGTGTAATTGTAGTGAATGGAACACAATCCTAGGAATAAACCAATCCAGCCGGAAGGTGTCATCTTACAAGTGCTGGGGTGCTGTCATTATATTCGATGACTAGCAGGAACCTACAGACTTGACTTGTGTTAGAATGTATGACGTCATGTAGTAAAAGAAACAATTATCACGCGTGTCAAGGAAGATCATATGGGAAAGACATTTGACATACGGCGTTCAGAATGGTCGCAGCCATTTTTGTAAACTAGGGCGTCTGTTGTTTCTTATGCTCTTAATTCATCGTAGAGGCGTAAGCCTTATTTTTCTTATGCTGAGGGCACTACCTCGCCTTTTGCGTTTTTGTAAACCGGGGAATCACTGTCCCCAGGTGACGTAATTAGGATATCCTACAAACATACAAGAGAGGGGGGGGGGGGGGGGGGGGGGGGGGGGGGGGGGGGGGGGGGGGGGGGGGGGGGGGGGGGGGGGGGGGGGGGGGGGGGGGGGGGGGGGGGGGGGGGGTGGCTTGGAGGGATTAAAATTACGGCTTCAATTCATGGTGATTTGTTTTCTGTAGCCGTTGGCTATACTGCTATTTCATACACAGGTTTTAAGGTCCCCTGAAATGCAAATAGAATTGATGTGGTTTGTGTCATCTACAAGGAGGGGCTGGAAAGCCATTCCAATCTTTGGTTTGGTGATGACATCAATTGGTGTGCTATTGATTTTTGGAGAGAGTAATAGAAAATTCAAGGTGACTGGTATGACTCTATTGCATGACACTGACTTGAAAATCAATAATGATTCCACTAATGATGTCACTGGTAGTGTAATTCTTTTTTCTGGCCCCTGTTTTATTGCATGGAATTCCCCTAAGAGATTTGGAGTAGGTTTATCATCTCATGCCTGGGAACTTAAAGCGTCATCATCTGTTTCCATGAGGGGGATGGGGATGGAATAGATATTAGGGAATGATTAAAGTGGGAATGGGTCATCCTCCTACTTATCACTGCTATTTCCTTTTTTGCCGACTCGCGGTATTGTCCAAACCTTGGTTCCCGCCCTTGTTCTTAATTCATCAATGGCCTTTCGGTGCAATGTACGTCACATGCACGGCCCCGGGGCTCTAATGGTAATTTAGTTGTTGCTTAATTATAATAACATTCGTCAAAGCGGGGCTGATTCTATGCAACAACTACCCCGATGAAAGAGAATTTCTATTGGGTGTATCCATGGAGTTATTATAGTATGATTTACTATAATATCCTGGTGTAATCTAACTGAGGTCGCGCCAGATTTATGTACTAGTTCCTCATCGCTGATAACGCCAAGGCATCACTATATTATCTAGGTCCCGTGATATTGTGACCTTCTCGACCACTTGAGCCAAGAACATAGCAACAGTGTATAATGCAAATTAGGAACAAACAAACATTTCCTGCAGGTAAGGTCATCATTTGGATCGACCAGTTTAACACAATGTTTGTAAACATGTGTTAGGGCCTTGTATCTTGAAATAGGTCGGCCGACTGGAATACACACTGGGCCAATTGTATATGTTAGAAGTTTTAATCCTATGGTCCATAACGATTCACAGGAATGATTCGCGCCAAAAGAAGGGTCTATTGGCGTCTATTTTATTTGATAAGATGCCAACTATACAGAAAAATATGTAGGGTCTCATGTTGCAAACAAACTACAATTTCGCGTAAAATAGTCATGAGATATATAACTGATCCCATGAAGTTATATATTACGTCCATATCTTCATGCTATAACCTTGTGAACTGATTTCGAATTCGACGTGAACACCCCTCACCAGAGCTTTTAAGGCGTCCCACCGCGTCAAACCAGTTGTCCGACTGTAATTATGGCAAATTACACATGAACATTTGGCCAGCGATCTTACCAACACAAACATCTCTCCTGCTGGGGTTTATGTGACTGCAACCAAGGAGATCAATATGCTGCACGTAGGGGCAACATGATGATGGAGTAACATCCTGCCAATACTACAGCGTGAGGGACAAAGTACGATAAAGAGCCAATAACAAATGCAGTGTTTGCACAATACTTTTGTATACATCAACACATTCGGTTGTGGTTCCAAACCATAATAGATTCAACCTTCGTGTCATTGAATTAAAATTACAACGTGGTCCGACGGCAGAGAAAAATCAATTCTAGTCGATCTTCTTTTTGCACTAACTAGCTATATCAAAGATGCGTATAAACATGAAATGCCATCTTACTTTTGTTTCATGAAAGCAGGTGTAATCGGGCCACATATTTTCTTCTAATCGACACCGTCCAAACTTCTCTAGTGACAAGGGTAGGCTAAAGGACGAAGGGAATTAAGGCTTGATAGTAAATCCTATCGTTTCAATGATGCATCATTTTTCCTTCTGACACATTAACATCATAAGAAAACACATGCCTAAGTTTACTGACGGTCATTGTCTTTATATGCATTAGCTCTATTAGAGACTTAGTACAGATGAATGCATATAGGCTTGGTGTTTATTCAGTTGTCTCCGCATCAAGATTATCAACAACTGCGAATGCCGCCGGCCATAACATGATAACAAACGGTCTGACTCTCCGCCCAGATAACCTTTGATTCCATTAGTTTTGAATATTCATTATAAACAATCCCCATATATGGATAGCCACGGCGGGAGCCAAGGATTCCGAAAATTATTACCTTGTTAGCCACGACTTGAATGGCCATATCAATAATGAAATAGCTACATATAATAACAACAATAGGCAGAATTTCTGTTTTAGCACAACAGCTACCCTCTGTTTCCCCATTAAATTTGAAAACCGATTCCATACTACATAATGTATTCTTACACATTTTTTCAAGTCTAAGAACCCATAAGCTGAGACTAATATACCTACGTCGGTATATAGTCCTCAGCCATAAGTACCCTTGAGTACAAATGGATCCGTCGCAAGGTAATATGTCGCATGGCAACAGCCCCGAGGCCGGACACACCAGTACAAATAAGGGAGAACTTGCATCAAAAATCCATCACAAGCTCTCTCCGAAAATAAGAAATAAATACATTCGTAAAATATAACAATAGGCCCAACGTTAAGAAAGAAAAACCCCTAACAACTTGGGACGCTATTGAACAGGCCTCCATTTATTATTAACATTCTGTCCCAAACGCCACTTCCTCCCCTTCCCCAAAAAACATTTAATATAAATGGGCGTCCAGCTTGGCCCAGGGCTCAGGTCCAGGCCGTGTTTACACTAATCTGCTCAAGCGCTGTTGCAAGTCGACTATGTCAATGAGCTTAACTCTTGCCATCGTGTTTGACCTCTGTCCTTGCAACTCAGACTGACTCAGTGTCAGTTTCGCCTCGTAATACCCCGCAAGCCCGCTTAACACGCGCACACAAAGCATACTTTCAGTAAGAAAGAACACAACCCGAGGCATCCAAGATGCCCAAAAAAGCAGAAAACCTCCCCAAACTGACTGCCGTCAGCAAAAATTAAAAAAATAATCCTACCACAAACCGGCCCACCACCTCTAGAACATTTTTGCCGAGATTTTCCGGCGGAAATGGACATAAAACGGCCGACTAGATTCGCTAACAAGACCCTACATATTTAAACGTCGCTCTCAGATAGCAACAACCCCTCCTTGAGGGTTAAAAAAACTAGAATTCGCGTTCTCGCTTTTCGCGCTCGCTATATTCAAGAATATAGCTGTGGGCCGCCCATGACCTTTGACCCTGGCACATGACCTTTGATCTCATCAACATATGAGGGATCGCAGGGTGCACCTATGACAAAAGTTTGGTTCCAATTGAACTTTTCAGTTTTCAATTTAGATCACCTTTTCATTTTAAGCCCATTTTGTTAACTTGACCTCAACATGACCCTTTGACCTTTCAACATGACCTTTGACCTCAATCAACATATGAGGGATCCCATTTGTTGCACCTATGACAGGAAGTTTGGTTATCCAATGAATTTAAACTTTTCACTTTAGGTACAATTTAAAAAAAACAATTTGTACCCATCACATACACACACACATCCACACATACACACGCCCACGGATTGCTAAGTGGTCCTGCCGCTATCGCTTGGCTCCCAAAAAAAGATCCTGTGCCTGGACCCCTGTGGAGAAATATAAAATTAACATACAATCTTGGTTATAATTATCTGGACACTTGGGCCCTCACTTATGCCATGTAAGGAAAATTTGCGTTGTTTTACGGAAAAAATATATTATTTTGTTCGCCTGATTCCCTACTTCTGCAACCACCCAAAGCTGGGATACATATGCAGGCATTTTGGAAAAGCAAGCTTCCAGTAGACCACATTGATCCAAAGGAACGGAGAGTACATTTAACAAGGGAAAAGTGTCCCAACATTTTTGACCAAGATTGTAAGGTTTCATTTTTTAACAGATTAGTGCACTTCCCTGTGCCTTGACCCTGTGTGACCTTTGACCTCAGATTTGTTTCTGTGCTCAGGTCAGCAGTTCTTTTGAACAATTTGGTGGTTAAGGCATTTCTAAGCAAACTGACCTCTAGATGACCTTTGACCTTTTTTGGGTCACTCTGAAACCCTGATAAACAAAGGTTAGGACGTCCTCCTCTACCTTCCATGCCAAATAGGGTCAGCCCCTTGTCAAAGCATAACGAAACACTAGCCGACAGACAGACTCACAGATCTCGAATATCAACTTAGATCTTTTTAGCTTAAAATAATTCATTTTAAACACCAACTTACATGAATGCACGATAAACTTTTTCTTAGAAAATCTCATCGTGCTCATCCTTGACTGTCATGGTTTAAGTTCTCTTCATTCTATTACCTTTTTCGGCCAAGCCCTCATGATGAGTCCTAAGGATGGATCTAGCAACGAAAAGAAGCTGCGAATCTTTGGCTGTCCATTGGCACGGTTCTCATAAAACTTGATCTCTATCACATCATTGACCCCAAGATCTGTAATTGCATCAGACAGATCCGGTCTGTTGTCCACTGCAAATGTAAAATCATAACAATATATTATTTATTGATATTTACAGAATTTTCCGAGAGCTTTTGTTGACCATTTTCATACCATGTTTTATGTGATAGTTTAAATTTACAGATACAGCAAGTAAACTTGCATCATGATCCGAAGATGGCAGTAATGGTACATGACCTCAGATGACCTATTGCCTTGGTTCATGACCTGTGACATCCTCCCTATGGAAGGAACCCCTATTGCACCTTACACCCCAAGTCCTGATATAAACTTGATCGATTAACCCAATTGGTCGAGCTACGAGTTGCAAAAAATATTGGGCGTGACCCAGTGAACCCAATATTTTAGAACGTCCTAGCAGACCATTAATATTGGTATAAAATTGGATTCTTAAGTCCCAATACCCAATTTATGGTCAAGCTATGAGTTGACAAAATATTGGGCGAGACGCAGTCGAGCCCATTATTTTTTCAACTCATAGCGAGACCAATAAATTTGGGTCTTGGCGAAAACAAGATCTAATTTTATCATTATTATGTTTTTGAGAATCTTGTGTCCCATATTACTATAAACACAACACAGTTCTTTTTAAAACTTTAGCTTGGCGAGTTCATGATCTTGGGCCAAGTTTCCTCTGTCGAAATTAACAACCCCCTGTCTACACCGTCACCTCTTTAGATGACGATTTATCGGCCGATCGCCGATCTGATGTTTATAGAGATCCGTTTGTTCATTATCTCCGTCGTCGTGGCCGGACGTCACCAAAAAAATTGTTTCAACTTCAAGATTTCCGCGGTTGTTCTTTGCGCTAGCCATGGCCATGATATGCTACTGTACGACACTGGATCAAGCGATTACCTGAAAATCTACTCCAACAGCGCGGCCGGCTTGCACTCTCCCGTTGTGTGCACTATCCACACCTTTAATCAATCCTAACTTATTGTTGAAAATCTACTTCCACCAGCAGAAGAATTAGTCCATCTCACTATGGTAATAAAACAAACGCGTCCTTGATATGATCGATGCAAAATTGACAAATGGCATGACCGGAATGCTTGTGCACCGCTACCACTTTACGCACCTACTTCCGGGCTACATAATTAGCCTGAATCCTGGCTCACGCTGCATTATGCCCGTGTTTATTCGACGAACATGGCGGGGCCACCGTAATGAAATACCAAGTGGGTTTACCTATTTGGGTTTCGTTTACGCATGCGGCTTAATACTGTCTCGTTACCAAGGTGCACAACATAAACTGCATTATGAATGCGTTCTGTTTAAAATTCAATGAAAGTTAAGGGTGATTGATCCAAAGTGGGGGAAGTATTTGGACACCAAGTTTCGAGAGAGCTAGATTATTGAGAAGTGGTGTTTTTATTGGTTTCCCAGCATGTGTATAGTAAATATAGGAGGAAGATTCTCAAAACATAATAATGGTTTAAATCGACCTTCAAGTTTGCAAAAGAGACCCGTAAAACGATTTAAAATAATGGCTAGAGCAGCAATTTGGGGTCTACAAGCGGAAAATTTCAATCCACACTGGGGGAAGGGGGTTCAAGAACGAGGAGTTGATCATCTCTGCAAAATCCTCTGTGCTTGACTTGAATTGAATCTCGTCCATACATTGTTTGGATGACAAAGTGATTTGATTTGAGCATCATCATCAGTAAGCTCCGGCTACATATAGATCTATAAGCTAAGCGCATATTTCTGGACAGTTAGAACAGTACGCCCGCTTACCCCGCCAAAATGGCCCACCATCGGTGTTGCACGTAGACGCGTACACGCAACCGATAATGCGTGTGTTTTTTTTATGTCCAATACATTATTACCCAGAGTTTGTAGTACTTGACCTTACCCCTGTGAGATTTCCAGACATAAGGCCAATCTTTTTTGTAGGGTGAGAAAAGCCACTGCTAGTGGACGATGTCCTGGATACAGGAGCAGGTGCTTTCACATCGGCCCTGCATCACCACCTGCAGAATACCTCCCTCTGTATAATGTGATAACAACAAATGGGTAATTACGTATTAACACATAGAACCTTAAATATTTCTGTTCATGAACAAGTTCTAGACTTATACTTAGGGCGTCTAATGACTGATATTTTGTGGTAAATTTAGAATTTTTCTTATGAAATTAGGAGTGGGTGTTAGAATTAGCCAACTTTAGATACTTTAAAAAAGCAATTACCACAAATACCACAGGGAATTTCATGGTTTCTATCTGTTACATATAGTGTACTAGAGGAACCCCAAATCCCCCAATGGTATACATGTAGTATTTTGTGGTGTCAGGTCCTACAATAAATGACTTCAGAATTAGAAAAGCTGAGTCAATCTGTTCTGCTTTGAACTAGGGAATGAATTACAGATAGTAGGGGCTTGTGCCCCTCCTACAATATACCGAGTTTGGATCCTTCTAGCTTAACCTAACAAAGGTATGACCAGTTCCTGGGGCAAACTTCATGCTAAGATTTGTTAAAATGGTCCCTAATTATTAACCAAATGTAAGATCCTTGTTTACATTTCCCACTAATACGCCCAAATTCCAAACAATAAGGCAAGACCAATTTTGACACCAGTGGTCAACAATCGGAAGCACTGTTTAGTTTTAACCCCAGGATGTACCTTGAACTATAACAATAACAAGGCTTTTGTCTCTAGCCTATCTCCCGGGAGGAAGGGAAGGGTAAAGTTTAAATGCCTAAAGATTTCACATGTCCGGTGGAAATTGAACCGGAGCCTGGGGCCCCATTCCCAATGTTGGCCCCATTTACCAGAGGTTGGACCCCCCCCAAAAAAATATGATTCAGCGCCCTTTAAACTATGAAAACTTCTTAAACCTTCTGCCACCAACTTCCAGAATTTTGATTCTCATTTATAACCTAATGGAGACTTTTAGTATTTTTAGTAAGATTCAAGATCATTGGGATAGCCTCTGAAATAGCAATCTCTATTGGTATTAACCACAAAATGGCACCTTGTCCAATGTCCTACAGTGGGATTAATAATTACTTGGAAAGGAGATAAGCAAACCTCATGTAAACGCAACAGCTCGTGGAGGTTCGGGCATTCTTCGACCAATTGCGCATGCGATACTTAATCAGCCGTAAATTAAGTATTTTAAGCAAACAGAGTAACTAGTAAGGATGCCCATGGAAACCAGGAACTTAAAGGTGCACCATACCAAAGGATTTCACATAACCAAGTTGTCCAGACAAAATTGAAATGGGATGTTTGCTGATCTAAAGTTTCCATGCAAAACCCCCATCTGCTAGGATTTAAGCTGAGATGTGTTTCGTTGGTACCAGAAATGTGAAATTTCTAATTTCACATAGGAGCAAATACGGAAATTCAGCTATGTTTTGTTTAAAATTGAAATATAATATAGTCAAACCAACAATTGCCTTTTTCTCTCTTTTAAGACATTCTGTAGCCACATACAAGGTAAGAAATAGATGAGTGTCTAATCTATATATAAAATTACTAACACAATATTTGGTGCCTTCAAAAAATCTCTTGTTGCACACTTTAAGACAGGTAGTTTAAGGATATTTATCAACAGATATTGTATACATACACGCTGGTTTTTGTATGCCACTCCATCTGCTGGAGCTGGTGATGACATCATCAGCGTCAAATGGCCCAGAAATAGCGTGTAATGTTCTGCTCTAAAGAAGAAATTGAACAGAAATAACATGTAACTGGCAGAAAGAAAGCTGTGTGCTTCAAGAAGCAATAAATGAAAAATGTTCAATCTGAAACATGGCCATGCTGTTACAATAAGTACAAGTTGGTTTTTAATGGGAACCACCTTTCGACGTGCACTAAATTACCAATCCACTACTTCTATAGGCTTTGCCCTTCAGTACCTGGTTCTTTCACTCACCACATTAAAATGACTCATCCAACCTGATACCAAACCTGAGAAGTGCGGGGGAACTGAACCTGGTTCCTGGGAAAAGCTTCCTATTGGAGTAGAGGTGGGCCTATAGAGGTAATTCATATGTGCGGTCATCAGGGTTTCCGGAATCACATCGAACACAGGCTAGAATGACTTCTTTAACGATTGCTTAGTTCCATTTTCGATGAAAAAAAAATGAAAAGTGGGGCGAAAACCAGGGTGCCCCAACGAAAATCCAAAACGGCTGCCAAATTGCAGTCAAAAAAATTATATCTTTGACAATAACTTGATAGCTTTGGTTTAATCACCTTCATGTTTGTGCCAAGTACCACTGTTTGGGCCTGCAAGGAAATCATTCTATGCAATTTCGATCTCACCAAGACCTTTTTTGTTTTCTGGATATGCCAGTTTTAGTCTAAAATTAAACTGCGGAGGGCAATTTCCCAAAAGACATGTATTTTTTAGCCCCTAATAAGGGCTCTAGACCACAAAATACCACACAATGTGTAATATTGCAGTTATTGTGGAATGAAGTTACAGAACTACAATTTTGTGTTATGTGATCTTATCATTGTCATATAAGTGTGTGTTACATTCACGTACATCCCGCACACGACCTGCGCCATAAGCCTATAACACAAGGTTCACCTGGGCCGCAATTATATTGGCAGCCTTGTACATGTGGCTATGGTGCAGCTTGTTGTTGTTTAGTACGGTAGTATTATGGTGGTATATGATGAGTTTCTCAATGTGGTTTATAGTAGTGATTTATCTAACTACAAGCATACTACCACAATTAACCCAATCAAATTTTGTGGTAGTTTGTGGTCTATGGAAAGTATAAAATATGATTGAACTAAGTTGATGGTATATTGTGATCATCGTTGGTACATATACAGCTGCAGTGTAGGATATCTATTCAAAAAATTTCCCTTCACGCGCGGATATTCCCATATATATTCGTGCGGAAAAAACAGGGATTCGTATATAATACGCGGCAAGGACGACCAATCTCCGCACCCCATGCAGCGATTCGAATCACGGTTTGAGCAGGTGATGATTCTTTATTACCTGGGGATGAGGCTGGGTAGGAACCCACATACAGTGTGGGAAACGTCATAAAAGACGAGATGAAAAGGTTGCAGTGATGGTGATAGAAGTTAATTCAGTCCCTGAATGCATGCATTGAATAGTGTTATAATCCGTCGTGACGGTTCATGGTTATAGGATATCTTGTGTATCCTTATCATCCATAAATGCTCAATACAGTTATGAGGAAATCCATGATTGCCAAGATATTAGCTGGTCCATATCCCGGCATGGCCATGAGCTGACACTGTATTTGCTTCACATTGCAAGCGCGGTTCACCTCTGAGCTGATTGCGAACGATCCGAACGGGAAATTCCCCATGAACGGAAAATTCCATACGAATAGTTTTGAACTGTCTGATCTTTTATGATTCAGCTCATGACTGAAATTTGGTGGTTGGTATCCAAGCCTAAGAAAGAAAGGCGATCTGGTATCAGATCGCAAGGGCAGGCTGAATCTTAAATTGTTCCAATTGGAGTCCGTTTGCACTAGTGAAAAGTATGGGATATCTACCATCTCACATCAAAGTGCCCACTGATGGAGGATTTTGAGATTTGAGAACACCAGGAGGGGGGTTCTCACGTTACTCAGAGGCTTGTATCGAAAACAAAGCCAGGAGGTCCGATGGTGTTTCTGCAGAAATTCTTAAGTCTTTCGCTTAAGAACTCACACCGGTGTCTAACCCATATTTTCAGAATCATTACTACAAAAGCGGGCATCTCCTCAAGACTCGGGCTCTCAGCTAATATCTCCCATTTATCACAAAAGGGGACAGGGCCACACTGCCTCAAATTACCGGGCCTGTTTTACTTAACCCCAACTGTTGCAATATTCTTGAACACATAATTCATAGTATACCATGCGCCATTTTTCCAAGAAGTAATAATCCATCCTATCTGACAGACAGCATGGATTCCGCAACAACACTCCTGCGAGAGTCAATTAATACTTACTGTTGATGACCTTGCTAAAGCCCTTGAATAACCAGAACTTCTGTTGACATGGTTATCATGGACATTTTAGCAAGGCCGTCGACACAGTCCCCCCACGAATTCGATTAATGTCAACACGTAACTATGGCATCACACAGGAAGAATGTTTGAAAAAGTATTGGGTTTTCTTTAACTCCCCGTTATTTGGAAATCATCTCTTTTTCCAATGTCGATAATTACAACATTGCCTCATCTTTGGTGCACAAGATGACCCCCAAAACTAATATATAACAAATTTTCTATTCAGGCGATCCCAGGTGACTTCATACCACTGACTTCACCGGCGATCCCACGTGCCAGAGTCTCTTTCGAGGCAGCCGTATGCGGAGGTCCGTGTTATCACAAACAGCTGCTCTACCCTACCACGAATGGCCTTCGTACGGGAGAGTTAATATTTAAGAGCCCTTACCAGACACCACAGTCGGCAGTCTGGTCCCTCCCTTACGAAACCAACTGACATGTCGGCAAGAACAATGGCGGGGCCTGAAGCCAGGTCGTTCATTCCTTTGCGGAAACCCGGTGAAATGGATGGTGGCAGCCAAAACTTCCAAAGACTATAAAATTTTCCACCGAGCAACGGCGTTCCATTCTGCGGCGCGAAGGCCTGACGCCATTGCCAGTAGAAAATATTTTTTGGACTTTGTAACGGCGGCCAGACTGGCGGAACCCATCAGCTCGTACGGTACACCAAAATACAAACCGTTCAAACTCCGTAGGGCGTTTGGCAAATCCCCCCACCCAGGCATAACGGGGCCCTCGCTGGCGGCCTGGTATTGAACATGCCAGTAGAGGCGATTCAAGGACTCAATTCACCTTTCGACATCCCCCAGGGCCGTTCCTCGGTGATAGAACTGAACGGCCAACCTGATTCTTGATGTGTTCGTGTCTAGGCCACTACTGAATAAAGCATTCAGGAAGTCTGCGATTCTGGCGGAACGAGGGACGTGGCCGGAACCTAAATTTTTTTAGTCCTGCAACCACTTAGCGAAGACCCGCCATCGTCCAAAATATGACGTGTGTGGATCTTCGCCGACCCTGGCCGCCAGATCGGCAGCGTCACGGGAAATGGCCTTGTCTGGAACGCTTCCTGACAGCGGCCCAGCTGTCATTGAAAAGCTTCACAAGATTCGTCTGGACATCCCCAGGAGACTCCCACAGGACAAGTGATTCCCTTGGCTCCGCTGTCCCTGCAAGCAGGTTCACCAGCGGACGAAACCACGGCTGACGAGGCCAGAAGGGGGCCACGAGTATTACGTCACAGTCGAATTTTCCGACCATGTCTACCACTCGTGGGATGAGTGGGATCGGGGGGAAGGTGTAAGCCTTCATCCCCGACCAGTCCAGGGAAAGAGCATCCAACGCCCACGCTCCGGGATCGCGTCCCAGAGAGCAGTACGTCGGAAGCTTGGCATTTCTGGCGGAGGCAAACAGATCTATCGATGGGCGATCGATGACCCGGAAGATCTGTTGCGCTACCCAACGAGACAGGGACCACTCCACAGAAGTGGCCCCGCCTCTGGATAGACAGTCCGCAGTGACATTGAGAATGCCCGGAATGTGAACAGCAGTTAACGTGATCCCCCTCTCGATGCATCACTCGATCAGAAGTCGAGTGTGAAGGCAAAGAGTGGGGGATCTCATTCCACCCTGCCGGTTGATATAGGACACCACCATGGTGTTGTCGGATCTGATGAGGATCTTGCAACCAGCCACCATGTCCTGGAAGTGACGCAGTGACAGAATCACCGCTTTCAGTTCCAGGACATTGATGTGAAGAGACTGATCCGAGGCCGACCAGAGGCCCGAAACAGTCTCGTCCCGAATATGACCGCCCCAGCCCTGACCCGACGCATCTGTGGTCAGAATTGGGCCGGAGGGAACTCCACGCCCTGGAAGAGATTGCTGGGCAAAATCCACCAGGACAGAGCGTCCCTCACGATGGCAGTCATCGGAACCAGGTGGTCTACGCTGTCCGTGGACGGGCGATAGTGCGCCAGAAGGTGCAGCTGGATTGGGCGCATGCGATGCCGACAGTAAGGCACGATGTCCACAAGGCAGGCCATGAGACCCAACACCCGAAGCCAAGCCAGAGCACGAGCCTGGCTGACTCCGGACAGGAGCATGGCACATTGAATGACATTGGCAACACGCTCCTTCGTTGGGAAAACACGGCCATTGAGAAGATCCAGCTGCGCCCCCAGAAAAACTGGGGACTGGCTCGGCTCGAAGTTGGACTTCGATAGGTTCACGATGAACCCCAACTTCGTGACCTCCTGCACCACCCACTTGGTGTGAGCGAGAGCGAGGTCCCTCGACGGACTGTAGATCAACCAATCGTCCAGATAGATACAAAGGTTGATCCTCTGCCGTCTGAGAACCGAGCCAACGGCCTTGACCACAAGAGACTCGCGGCGCCGTGGACAGGCCGAACGGGAGACACCGGAACTGGTACGCTTCTTGTTCTATCTGGAAGCGTAACCAGACTTGGTTCTCCCGTTCGATCGGGATGTGGAGGTAGGCGTCTTTGAGATCCAGAGATGTCGCCCAACAATTCTTGATTGGGCAACGTAGAGCATGCGCCAACGTCTCCATCCGAAATTTTTTCGGTTTGATGAAGACGTTGAGCGGCTTCAGATTGAGAATCGGCCGCCAATCGCCCGTCTTCTTGGGAGCTAGGAAGAAGCTCGACCAAAAGCCCCCTCGAGAATCGAGGGGGATCGGGACAATTGCCTGCTTGCGTCGAAGGTCCGCTATCTCTTGAAGCAGGACCTGACGCTTCTCTGGATCTACGGGGAGCCGCGTGACCTTCCTGACAGAGTGACGGGGCGGAGGAGTCGTGAACTCCAGACGGTAACCGTCGGAGACTACACTCCTCACCCAGCGATCGCTGACGATCTCTCGCCAGCGATGCTGATATTTGATTAAGCGGCCGCCCACCGGGGGATAGCCCCCCGGCGGAAGTTCCGTAGGCAAAGGCCCTGGAACAGTGGCCGCCAACCCGTCAAACGCCAGGCTCCTTGCGAGAACGCTTGGAGGCCTGGCTCTTCCCCTTGCCGCGCTTCCGCTTGCCCCCAGACGTCCCGGAGGACGCCTTAGAGACTGGCGGAGCAGCAGCAGCGGAAGTTGTCGGCGTGGCCAGCGAGGGCTTGGCTACCTTCCTCTTAGAAGAACGCTTCTTCTTCTTCTTCGAGGTGGTAGCCTTGCCCTTCCCCTGCACCTTGGCAAGGCCAGCCTCAAGGGTCTTCTCGTTCGTAATCAGTCGCAACCTGCTCGATGGCAGATTTCAACTCCGACCCGCACAAAGAAGACCCCGACAGGGAAACCCTGTTTAGGCTGCGGCCACTGCTGAGAAGAGCGCTAAATGTGCCAAGATATTCTTACGCCGCAGCACCAGGTGCGCGACGCAAGGTCCTGGCAAATATCTAGCGACCTCGACGGCCAAGCGACACCACGAGGCGAAACTCGGTTGACTCCCGTCCCAGCCTAACCCGCCAATATGTTTTTAGGAGAGAGTCATCTGAAAAGCAGAGCATCGCATGAGGGACCGAAGTCGCCCGTCGATGTTGGCCAGCTCTCCCTCCCCAGACCACGAGGAATTCATCAAGGCTAACGCCCCCCCCCCCCACCCCGCCCCCCCCCCCCCCCCCCCGTGGAGACGCTCGCGGACCTACCGTTCGAGGTCTGGCACTGCGAGAGCTTCTCATAGTCCTCTCCGATGAACTCGAAGGGCACGATCCACTCTTCGCTCACCCTAGACCAGCCTTATCCGGGTCGGTCAAGGTACTGGTCACCTCTCTCTCTCCCTAAGGCTTAGGCCAAAGTCAACGCCGCCTAGCAGACTCCAGCTGCAGCACCCACCGAATCGGGTCACTGCAGGCACAACTGTATGCTCAGCAACACGAGAGATCGGGCCATGACGACCTCCAAAAGAATCTCATACACCTGGCGCGGACTCAAATCACCAAACCCATCCGCCTTGGAATCCGACATTGAGCCAAGACCTGCTTCACCAGCTCTTCCCTGGGGATGGATTTCTTGGCCGTCCTCCGCACCCCGACCTGACTCCTCGGAAAACCTTCCAAAAACAACAAAAAAACACAACAAAATCGTCGCCAGAAGCAGAAGAAGGATCCGAGTCCTCGATGCCTAAGGTGCCAGGCTACATAGCGGCACCACGTGATGGGGAATGGAGGGGGACAGGATGCTGGCTGTCGTACACAACAGCGGCTGCGGCCCGGCGACTGCGTGAGTCGGGCTGGCGTCAGCCGGGCGTGCGTGTGTCCGCAGGTACAGTAACCTGTCAAGTGATAGGACCATAACACTATTGGCCACACTGATTATGAAAACGCAATAACCACTATGCAATTGGGACACTAGTGTAACCGCGTGTTTATAATCCGCTCACAAGCGACCGCCGACGAACGTCCGACCACCGGGTCCTTAGGCTCAGCTGTCAGGCCTGTTTAAGAGTGTTGGCCAGTGTTACCGCGTGATATAATCGGTAATCAATACTTATTGTGTTCCCGATTTGTGTTTCAAGTGTATACTTAACAATAAACATCCTGAACGAAAGAAAGGAGATTTAATATAATTATATCAGTGCGACTCCAAAATATAATAACAACAATATTTTTAAAAAGTAATGAACAGAAACCACCGAGATCCAGTAACGTTGGATGTGGTGTAGTCTTGTGAATTTATCATCACTTGCATGCCGTGCACCGAACGCTCCAGTCAGGGTCATTAATTTTTTCGGGGTTGCCATTGGCACAGAAAATATATACGCTAGGCGTAATTTGCTGACAAAATCCTTCGTTTATTTTTGGGCTCGAAATATTTTCGTCTGGTTGTTAATAAAAGCACTTTCATGTGATCTTAGAGGCCTTCTCAGTAAGTTATCAGCTTCCCGCCCAATAACCCGTGAGAAATCGCGTTAGTTTCATCGTTAGAAATTAATGAAAAGTCACTATTTCCAAACGCCCCATTTTACCCCGACTTCCCAGCTTCTCCTGTACCAGGGGCGCGGGCAAATACCCTTCGGTCCGCAACCGCTATATTTTTTTTTTTTTATTAACCCTGTCACGAGTTTTTATTTTAGTGGATATGACAACATCGACTTTATCAAAAGCATTGAGTTTTAGACAGATCATGTACTTATTCGTGGTATTTCGATACCCCCCTCTCTTTGATATGATTGACACATTTTTATTTCATTTGCGAGTTTTGTTTTAAAACATAATTATGTATATATAACCACGACGGTAATTAGGTAAGACGAAACTCACCCCCAATCTCATGTTGGAATAGTAAAATTTTTGGGAAAAAAATAATTTAGAGAGTTAAAAATGTTTCATAACCGGTAAATTGTGCGAAGGTGAAGAATGAAAAAAAACCTCTTTGAAGAGATTTGAACCTCTGTCACACTTGTACTTGAAGATACGAGTCCATGGAATATCCAGTTTCACTCTTTCATTTAAATAAAATTGTATTGAACAAATCTTCAAAAAAATACAAAACACACGCGAGTAATTATTTTTGTTTCCATCCAACTTTACGTATGCAAACACTTATTTTAGTTATAAGCAACAATTTCTAAGGACCAAAATAACGATAATTTAAGATTAATTAGAAGCTGCAGCTGCGGAACACCCGTGCACGGCCCAGCCTCCGAATTCACACACACACGTTAACCCTCACATTCAGCGTTGATTCAACCATTTTTGTAAGTAATTTTTCTATTTGGCGTCACAAATTGTTCAATATCTGCAATCAATATAAGCTCAGATGTCGAATAAAATCTACGGCCCTCGATTGACTATGGATTGAAAATTGAATGTGTATACATAAGACGAAAAAATGATCATAAGGCGCTAACATACTTTACTGTAATACATACTTTTTCCTGATGATCCATTTGTTTTCAACTATCACACGTCTTCAGCCCCCGGGCTTCAGTGATTAATAATTGATGAGCTACATGTACAAGTAGCAACCTGTTAGCACCGTGTGCGGGCGTGTAGAAAAGTTTCAAACATTACAAAATGATTTGCCTCTTTGGGTTTACTACAGGGGATTTTTTATGCTGATGGAATCCACAATTTCATTTTCACAATCTACCGTGGATTTGTAAACATGTATGGTCGATTTTTTAATTTTATCTTTAACTTTCTAATCTGCCTGGATTTAATTACGTCACGCAGGGGATTCCCATAGTCATTATAGGGTCCGTTCATCAATTACGATCCCACGATGGAGGGGCTTGGACATGTTGAACTTTAGTTATCAACTATTAGAACGCGATGATTTTTAACTTGCATATAATTAAGCAAAATGAATAATGATCACTAGAGCGATCTATTTCTAATAATAATCACGCATCGTCGCCCTGTGGACGCATATAATTTTTATACTCTACTTTTTTCGATTTGAAGGCATACACAAACGAAATCGAGAGTCCCTTTCAAAGAAAGTTTTAGAATATGACTAGAGGCCGTGGTTTTTCAGAATTTACGGGTTTTCCCCGTGCATAATAATTCCGTTCCACCATTCATAATTATTTACCGTTCGCACCAAGTCCACCATTTTTTAAAGGGGGGGTCTTCTTCCTAATAAATTCCCTTATTTAATTTTGTTTTAAAAAGTTATATCCCTGTTTTTATTTGTTTTCAAATCGCTAACAATTACAACTGTACATCATTGTTTGGGGGGGGCTTAAAAATTATGAATATTATTTTCAAAACAATTATTACTGAAACGTATTACCGGAGCCGCCCCTCGAGGCCGCCTGGTCCATCCTCTGAGTAAACTCGTGTATTCCTTTATGTTAAAGCCTGCTTGTGGCATGAAGACTTGGGAGCTGGAGCTATTACCTTATTACCTTTACCCAAAGGGAGGAGACATATTTTTTTAAGTTCTTTCCGAGCTCTGATAACCTCTGATAAGGAAGAAAATAATAAGGGGAATACTCTCACAAATTGTTCTAGCGATCGTCGTCATTAATCCTGTTTGAACGTTTTAATATAAGGGTAGAATTGTGATCTCCCCTATTCTGTAGAATGATGGTAACACAGGATTCCCGTACTGACTTAATTTAATCCTGACGTAATTAAAATCCTTTAAATAAAAGTACGAAACCCGTTACCCGCTGCATGGTCCTTACCATCCACTGTCCGATTAGGAAAATAAAATTACCTTTTGATATATTTGTATTCGGAAAATCTACTCATTGTTATGCAAGCATGGCTCAGGAAGATAGATTTTTTGTGCATATATTTTTTTTCCGTTTCTTAGTTTGCCGTTTCGTTTTACTAGAAAGACGTGATTGATGCTCAGTCTATGAATTATCACTCAAAGCACGTGGATCTTTTACTCAATATTATCATGTCATTTTTTATCAATTCTCTTTTTTATAGGCCTCAACGTTTCCTTTCGTCCATAGTCCATCGGACGTAGCAGATCTTAGTTGACATATTGGTTGTAATTTGAACAATATTTGTGAGATAGAATGGAAAAATTATTTAAAAATAACTTGAATCCTGGCTTTAATGTCGACACTTTCCCAGGGCACCTGAATGTTATCAAATTCGGAAGGTCATTGCCATCGTTTCCAGTTTTGTAATTAATCCTTACTTTTAATCTTTAGTGTCCTTAAAAAATGCCAGTATTTACAGACAATGGAAATATATGAGTAAATAAATAGGGTTGAAAACAAGAAAAGTAACAAAAATATAAAAAATCTTGTATTTTTTTAATGATTTAGGCCAACATTTAAGTCTAGAATTTTCACACATCAAAAAAAAATCCTGGATAGCTCGGTCGGTAGAGACCTTGCCTCTTAACCCTTTCCCTGCTGATGTGGCGGGGTTCGACCCCCACAAGGGGAGCTTTTTTTCTCTTTCATTCATCATCTTCTATAATCATTTTAATACACTATGATATTTTAATACTAAATTAGCTAACTAAATATTGTTTTTCAAAAATGTGACCATACTATGGCTGCATGCTATATTAAACACCACGTACATGTATTACCATGCAGAGTTACACACGTGCACATCAGCGCGCAAATATTACATAATTGTAAAAAATATAATCCTTGGAGAGTGTATTTTATTTACGATTTGGCACAATGGGGATCCTCAGTTAGAAATTGATAGAAAATAAAACTGGAAACTCCCCTTGTTTTATTATCACTTATGTCTCATGCCGTAATTGTACAACGGGGAAATCCCCGCTGAGTGACTTATTAATCATGCAAATGAATATCCCAGGTCGCTTGTTGTGTGGACTTTGTGAATAGATAAACCTTTCATGGCCCGAAGGGGGGGGGGTGGTCGAAAAAGCTCCCAATTACTTACAGTCAAGAAATAATGGACCCTGGAATGGACAATAGCATACCTGTACGCTGATTTAAGGGCTTAGTTTTTCAAAGTTGTTGTCTATTTTTTTTATCACGTTTGTTTATGATGACAAAGATCCTTTGAGCTTAGAAAATCGACGTCATTTATGCATCGGACCCCCTCCCCTACGCCGTAAAACAAAAAGCTAATGTCACATCCCTCCTGATTCTCAATTAAATTTCTTTTCTCACCAATATTTAATAGATTTCCAAATGTTTTTGTGACATGATAACCAACCGGCAACTCCACGTGACTCTGTATTTTCATACGTTCATTCACCATTTTTGACCACCTTCCTGCTTTCACTTATTTTGCTTAGTTTAACCTAATTAAAAATTCATACCCGCATCTTAGGATGCCCCAGTGTCAACATGTTCATGGCCGTAAAAATACATCCTATAAACTTGATAATCAGCCAGATCAATTGAAAATTTCCATACTTCCTCACACTTGGATACAAGCCCAGTTGATGTCAGACTATAATGCATGACGCTTCATTTGGCGGGTAAAAACTCGAGTTGCGAATCCGCATAGCGTTGCTTGGTCACTTAACAATATGCATCTAAATGCATTTTAATGTCCCCTATTCCTCTCCATGTTTAAATCCCGTTCTTATAGCATGTAATCGTAACTAGTGAATTAAATATTTTCCCAATTTATTCCTGTTTTGTTTTTGTTGTTGTCATTCACGAACATGGCATTTCACTCGCATGTGGTGACTTCCTGTGCATGGCATGGGGCGTGGCGACATTTACAAAATTTTATTTTGACCTAATTTGGCTTTGCGTGACAATAAGTAATTAACCCTGCTTTTGAAAATTTTTAAAAAAACCCGACGGCAATGGGAAATGAAATTGATCATTATCTGGAAATATAACGGTGATAATTATTAAACAATTGCAGGACTTGTCCAAATTTAAGATTCATTATTTGCGTTTCGTAAGTTTGTCTTTTTTAATCATAGAAAAAAAAATTATGTTTCCGCAGTTCTACAATTCTTTGGGCACATGGTGGTCTAGTATTATGTTATGGACACGATTGCCTAATAATAAAATACTTTGCGCATGCTGACGAAGAGGAACTCCGGGGAGGACTTAATAGTGAGTGCTCGGAATAGATGAGTTTTTGAGCGGAAGATTGACGGTTATGAAATTGAAAGGGAAGATATAGAAAATCGGTACCAACGTACCATGATATAGTTAAAAATATAACCTGAAGTCCCGTCCTCCTCCCTTTTAAGAGACCAATGCAGGCGAAAACTAATATTATAAATGTACCGATGCTTAGTTTCCAAACTAGTACGTTAGCGATTTACCGATTCAGACGGCACTCGCAGTTTGACATTATGATTTTTCGAAATTGCTTTATCTATGAAGGAGCTACTCTTTGAATAACTGTAAAATTTCAAATTAGCGGTACTTGAACCGGCCATTCAAATTAACTTCAGAATAATGATTGTGTGTTTATTTATATAAACGAAGCAAAGCAACGACATTATCACGAGCGGAGTCAATTGGTCTAATTTTAGGCCATTGTGCGGTGACACCTAGGCATACCGGCCGCACTCACCGGCGCCGGTCAACGTGAACCTATGCATGGTGTACATGAGCATGCATATATGTTACTTTATCATCGCCATAGTGTTGTACAAAGGGTGAGATAACTTTTATTTCTTTCATTATGTTTGTTCCGATTTTCTATATCGTACTATCCTCTTCCTTTGTATGAGCATGTAAGGATGTGTTTATTTACTATGTTTGTATTTATAAACTTTTTTTTTCCATTTAAAAGATCGTTGTGCAGTTCATGCTTATGAATTTTTCATGTGCGCTTCCAAGAAATACAACCTGCCGCAATAGAATTCGGCCTGCGTCGGCTTCCCGGTTAAGTGTCAATTTTACGTACACACGAACTGAGTTGAAAACCCTATGCAGAGACTATACAATTTCGTGTATGTGTGTTGTGAGCTGATCCTTCTACTCTTGAAACATGTGGAATGTCTTAAGTATAACATGTAATGCCCCTCAAACCACTATGCACTTCAAGTGCTTATCAAAAATTACCATAATACGTTATAACACGGTCCGTGGTACCGAGGTGTTTTGGGTTTGTTTTATGCGCGTGTTATGCAGTGTTGTCCCATGTTAACGAGTTTGAACGCGGCCATATATACCTTCACACACACTGGAGGGGGATTGCTTTCCGATCGTGTCAACAATCGTGTTTATCACCGGCTTAGAACACGGAATGAACACCCGTTCAAATGCTGTTAGTTGGTCACTATCACTTGAAGTACTTTACAGCCCCGGGGGTACAAATCCTCCACTTCCCGCGTAGCACCCATGGAAAAACCATGGCCCATCCTGCCAAACGGCATTGCGGGGAGATAGTGTCAGCCCCTAATGGAAATGATGAATCATGATGGGATCGCCGGTGACTTCATTGTTATGACGTCACCAGGGATCGCCTTAATAGTAATGTGTGTATATTAGTTTTGGGGGTCATCTTGTGCACAAAAGATGCAATGTTTAATTATCGACATTGGAACCCTAAGGAATTTCACTTCAATATTAGGGGATTTTCTCACCCATGGATTGAAAATTTTCTAAGTAAACGCAAACAGAGTTGTTGTGGAATGGCGAACATTCACAGTGGGTGCAGGTGAGACGGGGCGTTCCCCAGGCACCGTCCTCGGCCCATATGTTCTTATCTTAACTTACATAAACGACCTCCCTACCATCTCTCGGAGGGTTTGTTTATTTTGCCCACGACTGCGTAATGTATATCGACCATCCACAATCACTCTGAGTTTCTGCGTTTACAAGATGACATTGACAAGTTGAATCATTGGCAAAACATGTGGCAGATGCAATGCCCAAAAATGTTTCACTTAAAAATAACTCTCTAGAACTAAAAACAGCTCACCAAGATAAGCTGGCAGTCAGTGTACAGGAAACAAACCACTTTCCCGAAAGATTTTTCAAAATAAAATAACAAAGTAAAAAAAACACACACATAAATCATGCTGTTGGCTAAAGCCAAAGAAAATCTTGGTGTGTAAGTTAGAAATCATCCATGCACACTGATTGAAGGCTACTGCCTTTAAATCTAAAGCACGAGAGTACAGCAGCTGTGTGGGGATAACACAACCAAGACTATAAGTGGAAGCGGTCCGCGCAAAGCAGCACGCTTGGCCTGTAGAATTACGACAGATCCAGCAGTGTGACAAAAATGCTCCATCTCTCCAAGGGGACTCATTGCAAATGGTAGTCAGATTGCAAGACTTCCATAAGATAACTCGGACCAAGTTGCCATACCGACACGAAAGTTTCTCACATCAGTCAGCCGCCCCACTCGTCGCAACAATAGTTCAAGCCTTTTTAAGACCAGAAACCAAAAAGAACTGGTACCAAGACTCGTTTTTCAGCAACAATCCGTCAAAGGAACATTTTACCTGATCAAAATGTCGCATACCTAGTGTCGATCACATGCCCTGTACCAAGCCAACGTTGACCCCTTTTAACAATGGACCAAATTCTGAGCAACTTGGAATGCTCTTTTACATCTACTTACAGTTTCAGCAGTGTCCTGAGTGGCAGCAATAGTGTTTTAAAGTGGCTTCAGAGGCAGTAACTGCGTCGTATTTTTAATGTAACATGCAAAAAAATTGCAAGGAAAAAAAAAAGATCGAAAAACACGCTCCATGCACGTTGATCAAGGCTCACTACTGTTGTTGCTTACTCAATTGAGGTCACCAGGTCATAAAGTATATTCGGTCGGTTTTGGGCTGCAAACGGGTTTCTTTTGGGGCTATGTTTGCCAAGGTGGCAATATGTACATGTAGAATGATGTACATCGGTGATTATGAGCCTTTATTCCGATTTTAGAAGTGTAATAGTTTGTTGGGTCGTTTTATAATGTTGAAGGTATGTATCAGGGGTGTAATGTTGACTATGGTTTCAGGTCGTCTAGTGTTACAATGTTGTAATTGTTGTTGCAACTGGGATTTATACATATTCCGAATGTTTCCCAATTATTAGATGATACCCCGAGTTGAAATGCGATATAAAGAAAATGATTATTTCTTCTCAGTGCACAATACAAAATCGAAGATTGCTTTTACAGGGCCGGCGATTATGTAGCAGGAGAGTTCAGACTTATAGTTCTGGATTTGCTTGAATTTCTCTTGCACAGTCCAATCAAGTGAGGCTCGGAAACATTTTCGTAGATTTAGACAACCGATCAAGTCCAAATTGGGGCTTCGTATCGTTCCCAAATAGAAAAGATCTCCTCCTGTTATTTATGAAATTTTAATTTGACTTTCACAATAGTTTTATAATCAGTTTTCTAGAAACTATATTAACATTAAAGCATATAGAACTATGTATTAATAGGATTCCTCCCCCCCACCCCCCCCCCCCCCCCCCCCCGTTTGGACGCATAAAAGCGACGGCGGTCGGGAAGTGGTAGTCTGGGTCACAGACTCCGAAAAATATTATTAAATTAGTACTGCGCGAGAGATGATATTATCAGATCGTCATAGCGAATGCATGTAAATGAAAACTAGGGGTATATGAGATGTTTGCATCAGAGGGTCTGTTACTGGTTTTGTTTTAAATTATAGTATGTAATTTAAAACAGTAAAAATAGCACCTAGCGAGAAAATTAACGTTTTTTTCTGCAGCTTTTAAACAAGTAAAACAAGGCATTGTGTTCGTTACTATATATACTTTATTATCTTGTTTTTCGTTACAATATTTTAACTTGATTAATTGGAGTATTAAACATACACTAAACACATATCACAATTTCAGGTTAAGAAAAAACATACCCCTTTTTCCAAGTTTGCTGTTTTTGACCACCGTGCACCTTAACAATGTAGCGCGTACCTCGCCTGTTGGAAAAAAGATCCTTTGTACGCGTTTTCTTGTTCAGCATCATTCCACCTTTGAATACAAGTGGCCCCCTGGTCGTAAACGCTGACGCTGGTTGCAATTTACGCCAACTTTGTTCAATTTAGAAAAACGGAATATACGTACTTACCGGACCGCCGGTACGTAAAAGCGAAATCTTGACAAAAAATTCCAGGGCGGGAAGGACGGCCCATGTTCGATACTAGAGTTGGAATTTTTGAGGTTGCCGAGCCCTAAATGGATCTCTATAGATAAAAATCCCTAATCGGCATTAATGCCTGATTGATTCCTCCAAACCGCGTGATAAGAATCATTCAATTTGATGACCAACCGGTATAACACATTTTAAGCCATTTGTTCTTGCGAACTTTTAGTTCATAAAGAATTTGGGAAAAAAATCCATTCGAAATTCATTTTCCCGCGCCATTTCCAAAATCCCTAGACAACTCGAACTTATTAGATTCAAATTTCGTGTCATTCTAGTGTATTTGGGATCCTACCACCCAACGCCTATGGACCACGAGTCCGAGCACGAACTATAAAACCAAAACACACACCAGATGGGCATGCCTCAACACATCACATATACCTGACGTATTGACAGGAGCTGGCTAATATCGCGACACATCTTGCTAAAATTCCTTTCCAAGACCTGATTTGCCATGTAGTTGACCGCATGTTTTCGTGAAATTCACGTATAGGATTCGTTTTTAATGGGTGTGACTTTTTGCAACAAACCGTTTTCGCACAATTATGACAGATAAATGACCGTTCATACATCATATCCTAAGATATCATATCATTCGTTATCATGAACATAAGAAAGGTACAACCTTGTGAATCGTTACGCATAATTGAAAGAGTCGCCCAACGCCGTCTGCGAAGCGTCATGCTACTAACTAGAAGCGACTGAAAATACAAAACTAGAGTCATCAATAATATAACAGTGAATATAAATGAGCCCAACACATCCTTATCCTTGTAATGATTCACTAAGCTTCTTTCGCTCCAGTTCACTAATGCAAAGAGCTGAAGTACATTGGGAATACCCTCGCCCAGAGTAAAACAAATACCAACATTTACGACTAACCCACTAACTTTTAGGCATTTTTGCATTTCGAAAGTTAAACGAAGGACAAAATGAAATAGTAGAAAGCAACTCTTGTTGGAGCTGGAGTGATTTTTACTCTATTAGGATTCAAATGTACAGCGTTTATTATTTAAGAGAGACCCTGATTCACATTGTACTACGAAATACGGTACACAAGTAAATTTCGCTAGCACTTTAATTTCGCTAATTTCGCTAATACCTCCAAATCGCTAAATTAAATAGCCGCCAATAAGAGAATAAATGTCTAACAATCCAGCAGGTTGAATTCCTATGAGTGAACTTACATTGCTGCAAAAATATGATGATTTTGCTAATTCCTAAATTAAGTGGCCGAAATTAAATTGTGGTTATTACAGTATAATAGATCAAAAACAACATGATACACATACTCTTCTCTCTTATTGTAGGGGTTTTGCAATACCCAATTTTGTAGGATTCATTATTTCTCATTTGTGGGGATTGGATTAGGCTACGGGTTTGTTTTTACACAATCAGGGTACCGTCTTGGCTGAACCTACAATGTGACCCCGTCAAAAAACATGTCTATTCTTTTTTTCAGAAATGGTACTATGCCAACTTAAAGACCACGCAAGGCACTACCTCAGCGGCAAAGAAACCATTTGAAATGGGTTTGATGACTAACAAAATATGAACATATGTATGGACTGCTTAAAAATCACTGTCTCATTTGATGTAGGGGGTTAATTTTTGAGTAGTTTCACACTTCATAATGAATATTTGGGACAACATTCACAGTCAATAATAACATTGCAGCAAGGTAATTAATAATCCAAAATCTTAAAAGTTTGGTGGTCGTTTCTGTAAAGGTGTCAATTTGAAATTTAATGGTAATTCCGTCAAAAAATGTTCCTCTCCATATTTTGGCACTAAGCCTAAAACTAAATTGACAGTTTGATTTGTGTATTTTCTTTAACACTCTAGTTTATGTTCGATACATTTGTAGTAAACACTGGTGGCTATGCATTTAAGTTTTCTGTATGACATTATCAAGTTCGAAGTCAGTGTTCCGTCAAATCTGTCCTTTCCGAAAACATTAAGTTTGACTAACCATAAAAATTGTTTCTGAGACCTCACATCTCCGCAAATTTTTGAAACATCTGTTTGAATTATCTATATACAAACATATTAATACCTGAAATAATCAAATCACTTTGTTTTTCAACCCCAATGTAGAAATGAATGAAGTGTTTGTCAAAATCTGTCCTCTCATCCGAAAAATGTAACATTTCCAATGATCAATCATAAAAATTATTTCACAAAGGCATGACGCCTCAAAATTTTGGATTATACTTCTAACGTTGCCTAAAATGTAAATACATCATATTGAAATAATCATGAGACGTCCTTTTTTTCACACCCAAAAACAGCCGAGGTACCCTTATTGTAAACACCCCTAATGGAAATGAGTCTTATTTTAGCTTTGAGAGCGCGCATCAGATTTGCCACTGTGGCAAATTGACAACTTGATACGTCAAACTCCATGCCCTTCAAAGTATTATTTGTACTCCTTTAATGTATAGGCACTTATTTAGGGGCAACAACATTGTGGTCCGTCAGTTTTCACACCTGAATGCTTGTTAGGCCAAGTTTTGACTCAAATATTATTGAAACCCATTTTCATCATTTACTATATTGCATGCATTTTAGTCCAGGTACAAGCTATTGTGTTTCCTCCTTATCTTGCCTAACGGAAATTGATTACTTATTCTGGCGATTTATTTCTTACAACAATATTATGATGACGCAGGCAGATACCCCCCATTCATAACCTAAGAACGCTTCAGCGATATGGCGAAATCTGGCAACACTAATCCAGTATCATACGCGGAGTCGCTCCCCCCCATGTCGCTCCACACTACCAGAAACCCTTGTAAAATTTGTGTCATCTGGCCACCTGTTCCATCAAATCAGCAGAATTACTACGTCACTATCCGGCACCAGATTGTCAACAGCATGGCCGTTTCTGCTGCAAACCTTTCCTCTGGTCCCGGAGATAAAATATTTCTGATTTTTTGGCCATCCAAGTGAGTAAATCGCATGATACTTCTGCTGCCAACGTGCCTTAGTTAACATTAATCCCGGTCCATATCTCCCCATGGCGGCTCCACAGCTACCAGAACCCTTGGTTTCAATTTGTGGATCTGGCAACTTTTCACATCAAAAATCAGCAGAATTACTACGTCACTAATTCCGGCCCAATTGTCACAGCATGGGGCCGTTTCTTGCTGCAACCTTTCCCTGATCCGGAGATAAAATTGCTGATTTTGCCATCCAAAGTGAGTAATCGCATTGATACTTCTGACTGCAAACGTGCCTTAGTTAACATTAAATCCCGGTCAATATTGCTCACTGGGGCGTATGTGTGATTTAACTTCTGCATATGCAAATATAGTGCCTCTTGAAATGGCATTTCATGTGCTTCGCGGACACCAGAATTGTCCGCAACAGTAGTTGAAGACCCGGGGGAGATACAACCCGACGTTGCGGTACCGAAACTAACTATACCATCCACCAAGATCTTCTCAATTTGAACAATCATCACCCACAAACGAAACAACTTTGAGATTAAATCAATTCTACCCACACTTCCACTCACAACCCGTTGCGTTTGGCTTCAGCACTTGACGGCGTTGCAGCGTATTCTTCAAGTCAAAAGTCAATTGTCAGCCCCCCCCCCGTTAACATCTGAATGAACCGGTTGTTTTACTACTGTAATGTTTGGATTGATCATTTAATTAATGGGGGTACGGTAGTTGCTTTATCGTAAATACGCAATCGGAAAGACATAACAGCGCTAACATGAACATTGCTTAGAGAGAGTTGTCCTGTGCTGACTTAATGATTGACCCTGTGCGGCATATTTGGGGTCTTTTGTTCGTAGTTTTTAAAGAGGTCCGGGTAGGGACTTATCGGCTGATATCACTGATTAAGCGACCTGTTCAAAGTTTCATCACATTATCGATTGATTTATTTACACTTGTAATCATTGATTAGTCGCCTGTCATGACCTGGTCCCTTAAATATTGTGGATTTGTTGTCAGGTTCGCCTTTTTTTCATGTACTTCACTTATGTTTGAAACTTCTCCTAAGGCAAATACCTTGACTTTGGTATCATTTTTTGCTTATTGTCCCCTTTCCTCCTCTTGTGAAATATAAAAGATCCAGTCATTAGGATGGTATAATACAGAAAGTTATGGGATAAATAGTTCAGGTATGTCACAGGAGGGACCCAGCGTTTGAGAGCCCATAGAGTTCACACAAAATTGTGAAAAAACAATTATTTTGAAACTTTATCACTTAAAGAACATTTTACATGCTATCGCGGCTCAATTACCCCACATAAAGATAAAGGTGTGTTTCACTCTTCCCAGTAAAAATATCAGTTCTTGAAAAAGTAAATAAAGTAGTTAAGTAGATTGTGATTAGGTGCAATTAATCCTCAATTTTGTCCTCATGACGCTGCATGTTTTCCTCCTCTGTCTCACAGTGCCATTTTCAAATTAGTTCTTATAAAACATAAGTTGGTGCTCATAATTAAAATAAAATCCAAATGAACTTGTAACTACTTTATGATAAGTGATGATAACATTTGTTCAGTGACACAAAACGGACTGAAATAATGAAACTAAATTTGGAAAACAAATTTGCATGAATTCAAGCAAAATCCACACAAAATCGTCATCTGCAGCTGGTACTTGCCGAGTAACCAAGTTACCACCTGCATCATTGTGAGAAAACTGGTTGAAAGTTTGTTAAGTATTCATGTCTAGTTTTAAGTAGTTTAACGGTGTCTCCAATATTGTGGATGAATTAGAGACTGGCAAGGCTCTTTGCAGATGATGAGTTACTGGTACACTTACATGTATGTGGTTCCGTGATAAAATACAGACTTCCTTACTCTCCCTCTATGTGGGAATGTATTTGTGAACAATCACGAAATTACATGGTGCCACAGTCCTTCATTGAAGAGATTAACTCTCCTCAAACAGCTTACTGTGACTAAATGAACATTATCAAAAGTATCTTTTATTTTTTTTTTAACACGGCGAACTCGTATTTACGAGAGCGTAAATATGTCCCCGCCCAATATCGCGATCACTAAATGACAACTACAACTTGCACCAGTCCACCCCTTCATTTTGGCCATCACTATGTCGCCAAAAATAATGGTTACTCAAGAGAAAATGACTCAGAAATCTTAAAATTCAGTCAGCAAAATCCCTGAAAATTCCTAATTTAGTAAAAATATGATTTTACTCATTGGCAAGACTAATTTTTGAAAAATCAATGTGATCACAATTTAACAATTTGGGACCCATACTGGTTCCTGGAAAGCGGCGAAACATTTAGAGAATAAAAGATGAGATTTTTTGTCTTGGCCATCTTAGATGGTGTCAGAATGGATGAGCATCCATATTTGAGTGGTGGATGCCGGCGCAGCCGGTATCCACCACGTAAAATACATTGGAATTCCTCATCCATTATGACACCGTCTAAGATGGCCAAAACAAAAAATATCATCTTTTATTCTCATGCTTATTTAGAATGGTACTTTTTGCTTTCTATCGACATAATTTTTTTGCAAATATTCTAACTCATTCTTTTTATTCATTTAAATTAATCCCCCCTCTTGAAACAAATGTTTCATCCACAGAAACCAAGTCCATCGCGCGGGTGATCGTCACGTTGCGTAAATGGCATTTGCGTACCAACGCGAAATGCACGACGCAGTATAAACGCGCCGTTTGCGGGAGGCATATATTCGCTCGCTACACCGCGTAATTGCTGCACGCACTATCCATCTATACCCAGTAATGGATGGGCGGAGCTTTGACCAATCCAATCAATTCTTGTTACATGAGAAACACAGCCCACTGAATAAGAATGACTTTTACGTATTTTCACATTTTCCCAATAAATGTAAACAGGCTGGCAACCAAAAGAATGACCCACATGTAACAACTAAAGTAAAAGAAATCACCCCAAATCTAATCAGGTCGAGCCTTCTCAGCCACTGTCCTTCCCCAAGGTTCCATCAGGTGGGTGGATACAGCGGTTACAGAACTCCAGAACTTGTACCCAGGCCTTGCGGTAAAAATTTCATAAATTAAGCAAATTAGATATTAATTAGAAATTTTACCACCAAAATCTAATCGGTTGAGAACTCATAACCTGCTTGCTTCCACAAGTTTACAATCATCGTAGCCCTTAACAGAACTCCAGATAAATTGTCCACACTGTTGACATTTTCCTGTGCAATATTGGACCTTTTTTTTTCCCTTGACCTTTTTCCCCTACCCCTGACAGACCCAGGGGAGGACCCTGGGGAATGAATTCCATGGTGAGTAGGGGGTATCCCCTCCTACAATATACCAAAGTTTGGCTACCTATCACAATCCAGAAAAAAAGATATGCCGCAAATGTTCCAGGTTAACCATTTTTATCACGACATACGGACATAGGAACGGACATAACGGACGGACTACGGACGGAGCCCATTTTATAGTCCCTCCCGAACTTCTTCGGCGGGGACAGTATGACTCCTAGCTCTTCTATGAACTCAATTCGCCAATCTGTGTCTCTTACTATAATGGGACTCGCTCCTAGTCTTTCCTTGACACGCCAATTTGACACGCCTACCTTGTCTCATAATTATGTCCTGCCTACTGTGACCTCACCATAATTTTGATTAATTTCACATGTACCAAAGCCTACTACATGGTGAAAAAAATCCCGCTATTGTTGTGTCCCATACTCATCCTCTCTGGTTATGGGTACACTGATCCCTTTGCATTATTACCTGTGCTGCTGTTAATCATATGGACACAACCTATTGTGTTAATGGTTGCTTTAATGTTTTTTATGGACAATAATCAAATTGTCCATATTTTGTATGTGCATGTTATATCACTTAAATATCACTTCATCACAGTGTCTCTTTGGGCTTTTTTGGCCCATTTTTTGCATGACTCTGCAGTAGTAATCATGTATGATCGTAGGTTTACAATAGTGGCATTTCTTGTATCCTTAAGGTGGCATTACCAACCCCTTCAGAGCTAAAAAAAAAATCTACAATTAACATGAGGAGAAATTAACCTTTCTATTGCTTTTTGTTTGAAACTCATTCAGGACTTCCGTTCAAAAGTTATGATCGAAAATGTAACGTGCAACTGAAATCTCTAATCTATTTCTTCTGTATTTTATTGTTTTCTCAAGCTGCGATATTTAATTTTTTTCAA